>NJDC01001428.1:0-11193 GCA_002245475.1 Calephelis virginiensis
GAAACAAACTCCTGCGCACCCAACATTCTGCAATTAAATTAATCATATTAGAAACATTGTATTGTTTATTCTTATCTGCAAGAAAATCTTTGACATTATAATAATTTTTCTCTAAAAGTAAGTTGAATACCTTTTTTCGAAATCTGTTTAATAGAAGTGATTCAAGATTATCTGGAATTTGGTTGTATATACGAATGGACATGCAATACACACACAATACATTTGAGAACAAAATAAATATGAACAATTTTATTTCCATTGTTAAACGAAAATTTGCTTTTATGAATACAATTTAGTGTGTCCGTTATTAAAATATTTTCGTTTTGATGAACCATTAAAATATAAAATCTTAACTTGATAAAGTGCTCATTTGTTACAAACATTTTGTTTTCGAACTTGAAATTGAGCAACGCGTTAATTATTATTCTGCGTTGTATTCGATCAAAAGCAGCTGCCGCTTGAGTTGGCAACGAGAGGAAAATAAATATTTAATAACACATAAGGCGACGCGACGACTCCGAACACAATCATGCCAAAGTTTTGCTTCGATGTGATTTCAGTTTCATCGATCTGAAGCGTAAGACCTACGTCTTAGTGTTTACCAAAGAGAATATAAAAATACTAAAATTAATAGAAGAAGGCGTTACTTTGCGGAAATCCATACTTAAATCTGAATAAAATTATTTAATTTGCAATTTTCCGCCAAAAAATATGTATACGTATCACTAAAGCACACCCGCATGCGAACTTGCGAAACCTTATAAATAGAGCGAGTCGCATGCGCGCGCGCCAGTATCTGCTCGACCTTTGTGGAGTGCAGTCGAATTCTCCTGATGATGCGGTTACGAAGCGAAACGTACGTTGAGTTTTTAGTAGTATGTGTATTGTTGGTGCTACTATAACAGTTTAGTGGTGTGTATTGTGTGGAGCTGGATGTATTTGGGAGTTTTACCTTCCAGTAAGACCAATTCATTCTTAGCGCACTATTTTGTCTGTTTTGTTACGCGGATAATACGTATACATTTTTTTGGCGGAAAATTGCAAATTAAATAATTTTATTTAGATTTAAATATAAAAATACTAGCCGACCCGGTGAACTACGTATCGCTTGACATTAGCAGCTACTTACCGTTTTATGGTTTAAAATATTGTTTTTTCCAGTTTCCCACAAACTTTCCCGTTTTTTTTGTATAAAAACCTTCTCCTGACAATAAATAGCAAAAAAAAAATAGCACAATTGGTCCATCCCCTCAGGCGGGAAACGATGATACATATTTATATAAGGAATAGATAACTACTAAGTCAATAAATAAGAAGTTCTTAATGCTTAAATTGCCTATGTATTAAATATTATCTGTTTACCAGCGACTTTGTAAGTGTTAAAAGTTAATCCATTACATCATTTTGATACAAGTTTTTATCCGCATTTACATTCTAATTCTTAAAGGTTTATTTCTGAAAATCAAATAGCCAATGTTTTAACTCGGACTTTTAAATACACGCGTATCACATTTCAATAAAATCGATATAGTATTTTAACCGGCAAAATATAACAGAGATACCGACAGACACACTTTCGTTTTATTTTATTATCACAAAAACCTCCTGGTAACAATTAACCCAACAATGAAAGAATAAGCGGCTACGCCTGATGCTATGACCAAGAGAAATATGGAAAGCTTTGTTAAATGTTTATTATCTATGCGATGTCTGTCAATATTAAACACGGATATAGATAATTTTATAACAAACAGTAGGTATTTGACACGTTGCTTATTATTGACAGTAAGCAAATACTGAAACATACATATGTGTGTGTGCCTGTGTTTGTTGGTCTGGGTGTAATGTTATCGTTACGTAAAAAGGTTAATTTTGGATTCGGTTTCAATATTTATTTAAATATTTTTATGTATTAACGTCGTTGACCCGCAACCGTATTACAAAAATATCTTTCGGTTAGAGGTTAGAGAAACCTATTAAAAAATTCGAATTCGTTAACAATTTCGTCATTTTGCTTTTATCGTTGTAATTCTAAGCGAAATGATTGACTGATCGAGTGCCGACTGTGGTACTGTCCGTTAGTCAGGTACTTGATTAACATAACAAAATCTTTTTAGTTATTAAGTACTTCCTATTAATATTATAAATGCGAAAGTTTGTAAGTATGGATGTATGGATGTTTGTTACTCTTTCATGCTCGAATGGCTGAAAGGATTTGTCTGAAATTTGGAAGACAGATAGATTGTGACCTGGATTAACATATAGGCTATTTTTAATCCCGATCGCACACCGGGTTTCTGTGAAAACGCGGGCGAAGCCGCAGGTAGCAGCTAGTATAAAAAAAATCACTAACACATTGGATCTCAGTTATCTGAAATAAACTATTTATTATTATAAATACTCGACACCAATCAAGTAACTCACCGCTTCCCGCTAACTCGCCAGCTTGTCTTTAGGCCGCAGGCTAAGCGAAATACAAAATGTTTTTAGATTGTAAGTTTAAAACAAATCTGTATATAATCTGTTGGCGACTGTAAAGTTAGCAAACAGTTCCGTGAACTGCAAACTCTAACGTCGCAATTAGCATTTTTAACTGTGATTTTTTCCGAATGTAAAGTTGTAGTAGTTTCGTGTATATTTTACATTTTTAGTAACTTTTGGACGAACAAAATTGCTCGTTTTGGGAGTCTGACTTGTTTATTTTTTTCATTTCTGTCTTTTTGTTCTTAAATTGATAAATTGAAGAGTTTCCTTAACACTAGCCCGCGCTCCTCACTGCTTACGTTCTTCAGTTGAACATTGCTGTTTTTGTTTGCCCGCTCTTGATCATACTTAGTGCATATTTTATTTTGTCATTGCCCGTTATTCTTGCACTAGCTGCTACCTGCGGCTTCGCCCGCGTTTTCACAGAAACCCGGTGTGCGATCGGGATTAAAAATAGCCTATATGTTAATCCAGGTCACAATCTATCTGTCTTCCAAATTTCAGACAAATCCGTTCAGCCATTCGAGCGTGAAAGAGTAACAAACATCCATACATACATACTTACAAACTTTCGCATTTATAATATTAATAGGATTAGCTAGTGCATTTGCCTTTTTCAATAGAAAAAAGACAATAAAGGTTTATTACATTTTTCCACGACTGTTGCGGAACCACACAAAACTGACAAACAGCTAAGTATTCTTTGAAAATGGATTAATCTCAAACAATCTGTCTAAAAACAGTTACGGTCCAATAGTTCATTTAATTTGCATTATTCAAAATCTGTTATAAATCCTATTTCGATAGTTTCAAGTCTGTGCCAGAACGTAGCAAAGTTGTCTTCAGGATGATGATTCAAAACCTGTTTCCGCAAGACAATTTTTTTTTTAATGTGTGAAATTTTAGTTTAAATTGCCATCGTATTCTGCCGGTTATAGGTACCGGCCAGAAAAGTATATTGAAAGACAAAGACGAAGGTTGATTAGCAACCATCTAACCCATTTCTCACTAGGCTAGGATTTTTAAAATAGTTTTTTACTTTTGGTTAAACATGAATACTGAAAGTAATTCGAAATTTAAAATATTTTTCAACGGTGTTGTAATCGAATAATGTTTTTTTTATATGAGAGGTTAGCAAACAGTCATACGTCTGTCTTAGAGGGAAGAGATAACCGTGTACTATAAACATAATAAATGTTACATGATGCTAGGCCTATTTTGTAAGTCTACCGGCTACGACACCCTCCGGGCCGAAACATGACCGAGTCATTATGGCGACAGGAATAGATGAAGCGGTGGTTCTCTACCCTGGCCAGTTGCTCCATAGCAATCTACCACCAGTGTCCTGTTAGTGATGACCTGTATTTTAACAAGTGCTCGACTCTTACTACCTGCCTTGCAGAGAGGCATATTCTGCTCAGCGGACCCGGATCAATATGCTGAAAGAGCTACTGATGGAAATTAATATCCTAGCTTCATAGGAAGTTTGAAGCGGATCAAGCGGGAATTAGTCAAGTGGTTCATTAGCTCTCATTGTTATATCCTGGCTGACCTGGAAAAGCTGATGTATACTTTACGACCCAATCTCATACTTACCTTTATTACTCGCACATAAAAAAAAACGTAACAATCGGTCGAGCCATTTCCGAGGAGTACGCCACAAGCATCGTGACACCATTGCTCTAAGATTTGCTTATCCCATAAGTATTTTGATAACTCTCAGAAAGTAGCACTCAGCGGTAGCAGAAAAATGAGAATTTATTATTATCACACAAAACTTTAACTAAATAATATTCTTCGAAATATGAAGCTGAAACGGCGCACTGCGAAGAAAATATTTAATCTACCGATTACAAATTAATGACATCTCGTCTCAGTTTTCAATAAAGATGCTTTGAGATGAATGTTTGAGAAAAAGCGTTTGGGATGATAGATTCTTTGAATTTGACAAAGTTATTTAACAATGTTTGACTGTGCAAGGTATTTGTTTTTGGGTAAAGATATACGAAAATAATGTGAAATGATATGTCAGCTATACATGTTTGGTATAAACACAGGCAAAGGAGTAACTGGGTCACCTGATGGAAAGTAATTAGTGACGCCTATGGACACAACGCAAAACCATTGCAGATGCGTTGTCAAACTTTAAGGATTGAATGTTGCCTATTTTGTAAACATTGCCTAATAATATATAATGTTATAATAACCAATGTTAAAAATTTTGTAAATAGGCAACATTCAATGTGTTCTGAGGATGAAGTAAATAAAGCAAAAAGCTTTGGGCAACAGCTAATTATAAAGTGGTAATGTTGGGTTTTCAACTTGAGAGCGGGAAGTTAAACTCGTTGGGTGTGTCCATATACTGGCCGCTCAAGAATACCATACTATAAACAGAATATTCCATTGAAAGTAAAGTAAATAAAACCAATATCGTTTTGCCATTCCGAAATAATGACCACAATCGAAATGTAAGTTACAGTGACAGTCACGCATATCGCTGACCATAATTTGGTTATATGACGCAAATGGTATGTAGCGGTCGGGCTGCGGCCGGCGTCGTAAATACCGACAACCCGCGGTTGTGTTCCGGAACATTCGGCCTTCGGATCTAAATGATATTACGTTTGTCTTGATACGGCCTAATTAATTTAATACAGAAAAACTTTGGAAAAGCTTTTAGCATTTGCTGAAACATTCTAAGCAAAAATAAATACATTTTCGACATTATTTAGTCAATTTTGTTAAGTGGAATTAGTAGCTTCAAGAATAAAACAATAAATACCAAAACTACTAGAGTAGTAAATCGTTCAGGTAGGAATTACAAAGCAAATATTTAGGTCCAAGTGAGTCCTGGCGAATTTTAAATTGTGTTTCAATATACGTAATGGCGGAGGAAATTCAAAATTCAGAAGAGGTTAAACATAAAATAATATGTTAAGCCACGTATTACTTTTTAGAAAAGTAGTCCTATCTTGGTAATTCTTTTTTAGAGTTCCGTAGCTAAAATTGCATAAAATAGGACACTAGTCGATTTGGAATAGGTCCGTCCGTCCGTCACGGCGTATGTATATTTCCGCCATTCTATTCCCGAGCTACTCGTATTACGACTACACAGTTGAAACTTGATAGATGGATGTATTTTGTTAAACCGTTTACCATATTTTTATATTTGTAATATAACTAATCTAAGTTTGTTACTACAGAGTTCATGAGGGACAAAATCAACTCGCACTTAGCTACTTTATTAATTAGTGTATCCCGATTATTTAAAAATTCTAACCCTACTATCTAAGCAACTACTTAAAAAGTCCCGTTCTCTTAAAAAAAATTAGCAGTATCCTGTTCTTTCTTTGTGTATTAAGATAATTTAGTTTTTACACAGGAATTTGTCAAAGAAAAGGAATAACGACGGCCTAAATCTTCTTTCGGGTCCAAGACTACATGCTTGACTAATTTTGCAAGGTTTTGCAAAGAATACAATACATACATAAATACATACATATCTTCACGCCAAGTCCCTTACGGGGTAGGCAGAGAGTATCGAGTGCCAGACCTCACGATCCTGACAAACCTGTCTTGCTTCCTTCACATTCATAACCCTTTTCATACAATCACGCCGGTTTCGGAGAATACAATGATTCGCAAAATGTTGAATTCGTATGTTAATAACTGATATATTGAGGATACTTTTCCTAATAACCTACAACATACATCAAGTATAAAAAGACTGGAGCACTTTTGACGTATCGGCGATATTTTATTTTTTCTAAAGGCTTTGGTCCGTTTGATAAATAGTTGGAGTTGTGTTGTGTTGTCTCTCTGATAAAGCAGAGATAAATGAAGGAACTTGTAAAGCTAAAAAGATACATCGAATAAAACACCCAGAAACGCTGCCTCATCAAAGTTCGTTATAGTGTTCTACAGGATGTTCATAAATTTTCAATTGTGTCTTTGAGTTCTGTAGTGTTGCAGACCTGTAAGATTTTATAAAAAGATATTAATTTGTTACTTGTTAATTTGCTAGACTTCGCTCACGTTTTGCATTTAACAAGATAGAAATAAAATTTGATTTAAATCGGTACACTAGTATAGTAGGTAGTGCTTGATGCCCATGCTTCTACACAGGTAAAATTTACTAGCTAGTTACTTAAATTTTTCGGTGCTATGAGGATGGTAAGATAGTGGATGAAATGTTGCAGCACTCAACGGCCTGTTTAAAACAGGTCACTAAAATTGTTTACATCCATTCTCAAATGATATCGCCATTGACTAGTAACCTAGGAAATAAAGATAAATCAATACAGTTTGACATTGAACTTAATGGAATACTTTTAACCGAGTTCAAAAAAGGAGAACGTTATATGTCTTAGCGTTTATATGCCCTGCTAAAAACTGAATATCTATAAAAATAATGTATATTGCATATCTATTCGCATATGTAATCAAAATCCTCTGAAAAGATTTCGGAAAAAGTTATTCGACTGGGTATTAGTAGAAACGTATTGTAGTGTAAAAAGGGTTAAATGATTACATGTAAATAATATAATTATATCTGTTACAAATATAAACATGTGATATCTTGGTTGACAGGGAGTTTGTTTCGCCATTTCATCTCCTGACTGGCTAGGTTTGGAAACGGTGTAAGTTTATGGTAAGGCGAAACTTGATCATAATAAAATCTGTTTAAATTAATAAACGATGGCGTTATAATAAATATACTTTTAACTATACTAACATCACAATAACTGTATGATTATGTTTTTCAAATATTTACACACCACAATATGGTTTGAATGAATACGTTAGTAATAATAGGTATTTTGATTAAATTATGCACATTATAAGCTTTGAAAATTAAATACACATATTTAAATACATATATTTTTGTGAATTATGCAAATTGTGGAATTTGTGTTCCATTGTTAATAAATTAGAATTTGATAATGGCAGCCTAGGTAAAATTGGTATCCAAATACTTTTTTAGTACAAAATATTGTAATTTAAATCAGTTTTTTGTAGTTTTAATATATTCACTTTATTATTATAACATTTTATTGAATAAATAGAACCAGCCTGTATATGTACTCCTTAGGGGAAATAAAATGCGTATCACTCGTCGGCACGCCACTCTGAGGTCCGAAGCGCACTTGACCGAGTTTTTACTGCTTTGCCACTTATTGCCGCTGTATAGTGTCGTATAAGTAGAGTCTGGTAAGTATAAAGCTAAGTGGAAATTTTATTCACCGCTCACAATTGACGAAGATTTTTATTGTTTTTAGTAGCAAATCCTATTTTGACTCATTTTTCGAAAGCATGAAATGGCTAAAAAACAGTAAATTACTTAGTAAAGTTTTTCACCAAATCCGAGTCATTTATTTTAAATACCTTTTGTATTATACTCTTCATCAGAGCTACCCTCATAAATCCTTACCAATTATATCTTCAAATGACGTACTTCCAACGAGTATAGCGTTCGTATGCGATGCTAGATTCTGAAATAATTCGCATTCAACGGGGTTCTCCTAGGGAGAATGTCCTCCAGCAGCTCCACCTGTAACTCGTACTTGGAAAATGCGAAAGCTGTTTTTTTGTAAAAATCGCTGTACCTGTGCAGTTCAGTGTATCTGCAGAATAATATCATTACGAGAGGATAGTTTTGGTTATTTTCATTTTTTTGGGTGTAGAAACCTGCTCAAACGCCTTGTTAGTTTTTGTTAGCAAAATGCCAAAATGTAAATGTCATGCGTGTAATGGCTACTACACAGTATATTAACGAAATCGCTTTCCGCTCTCTGTTCTAAGTATGCTAAGATCTTTAAAACTACGCAATGGATATTGATGCAGTTTTTAGATGGAGTAATTCAAGAGGAATGTTTATATGTACTCGTATAATGACATAGAAGTTTGTCCACCTGTGCATACCTGGGTCGGGGTGTTATAATATACTAGCAGCCCATCCTGGCTTCGCACGGGTGGACAAATTTCTGATTTTTCATAGAAATAAGGCATCCTATGTGCATCAGCAATAATGACTGCTTCTAATGGCAAATATTTTTTCAAAAAGGTCCGGTAGTTTCGGAGCTTATTAAATACAAACAAATATACAATCAAATCTTTCCTCGTTAACATTATAGTGTAGCTGATATACCAAGACCAGCTCCACTTATCGGGTCCAATTGTATTTTGAAACCCTACAGGAAACTATCGAAATACCCATTTAAAATTTCAAATCTGTTTAACCGTTTAGAAGTTAGGTATGTGAAATAGGTAAGTACGGAATGATCATTTTTACGACCCGGTGTTAAGAACGTGAAAAAATAATCGATTATTCAAAAATTGACTATTTTTTTGAATTAATAAAAAAAAAGTATCTTCACGCCCATATCCCCGAAGAGGTAGGCAGAGGTACAACCAAGGCACCCACGACTAGTCGAAGACACTAAGTCCTACAATGTGATAGGTGACAAGCCTATCGCCAACCAGGCACATTTCCAATCCAGACCAAAATTTTTTTATTAGAAAATTGGAAAAATCCAATTTTCTTTGTGTTGGCCGATCCGGGATTCGAACCCGGGACCTCATGCAGTCAAGTCCCACAATTAATCGATTTTTATTAAAAAGAAGCAAATGTTTCGCAATTTTTGCATTCAATCGTAAAAGAATTTTCATTACTATTCAAAACGAACAAACCAGCAATCAAATCTTTCCTCCTTATAATTGGTGTATGTATCTTGTCAAACGTTCTGAGTACGCTCGTAGCTACCTAAATTACGGCGATTAATTTTTATGTACATGTATAGAAAAAAATATTTGCTCTACATAATACGTGTCTGTGAAACAATGGAAATACACTTACAAAATTTCAACCCAATCGGTAAAGCCATTTAGTAGTTGACATACCGATAGCAGTGCCATCTATCTCAACACGAAAGGGTAATTCTCCCCAAATCCCGTTGTCCTATTACCGGTTTTTCCGTAGGAATGAAGCATTTTCAGAGGTCAAGTTCTATTTTTATTAGCGGTAATTTGGGTTTAGAATGGGATCAGAATTTACCGAATCGGCCGGGCAGCTTTAGAGCCTATTCAATACAAACAAACAATAAAATCTTTCTCTTTATTAATAGTATAGATTACACTACCCGATTAATTATATTATTTTATTACCCAAGCGAAGCCAGGTCAAGTCTAGTGTAATACAAACTCACGTGGTGTCGTCGGCCGTCGCGCACCACGCGCGCGTTTAATAATTTTCTAGCGTAGGTAGGTATTTTGTTGAACTTTTCGATTTGAATAATTCGAAAAGTAATCTCAAGGTATTAAAACAGTCTTCAATATGAAATGATTTATTTAGATTAGGATTAATAAAAAGTTATAAATAATATGTTTCGAATATGACCACTACTTTTAATAACTTTTAAAATGTATAAAAGTAGTTATATTGCCGTAACTGTAATAGTTAGATATATGGTGTCGCAAACTTTTTTGTAGATATTAATACGTTCTTCAATATTGTAGAACATCTTACACTGCTGTGCTATGGTTTTTGCAGCGCATGTGGGGACAGACATTTTATAGTTATTTTTTTTACACCTTGTGTTACATTATTGAATTTTTAGTAAGGATACGTAATTTTTTCTAGTTACAAATATAGCCTATATCACTCAGGGATAATGCTGCATTCTAGAGTTAATGTTAGTAGATACATGGATGAAACATCAATTATTTTGTACAATTAATGATATTCCTAATTTTTTTGTTGGAAATTATAGGTGGTTGTAAATTTACCAATACACAGCATGTATGTATGATGTCATCTACACAATGAAATAGATTTTTAGGAAATTTATTTAATACTTGATAAAGTCTTAATCGTTGCATTATCCGTTCAACATGAATTCTTACTTTTGCCATGCTATAAGTTTCTTGAGTCTCTTGTATTGTAAATTCAAATTTTTCTCTAAAAAAGGTGGCATAACAATTTTTAATTTTTTACAACTTGCGTCAATAACTGTTTTAATTTCCGGAAAAACTTTATCAGCCAAAACAATGTCACCATCTTCTAGAAGTTCCAATAAACCTGATTCAATTGTCGTTTGAGAGTCAGATTTATGACCACCAGCTACTTTTGATTTCAAGCAAATAAATCCTCCTGGAGTAATACCTATGAGAAACTAATAAAATTGACAATTACTGTTCCTACTAGTATTTTTGCAATTGACTACACAACAACTTTGATGACCCATTTTATTTTATTTATTTAATTAAACTGACATACATGTTATTGTTAGGTATGTTCATAGATAATAAAGAGTCACAAGTAGTTCTGTATTGTCCGCAGCGGGCGCTGACATCACTTTTGTGTCCCCCACTATGCCTTACGCACCCAGCGAATAGCAAACCCGATTTTAATATGGAGTTTGGCTTAAATGACACAAGACACTTGACAGACAAGTAATAGAGTCTGTTAAATACATTGACTTCTAAGTATATATTCCTATTTCTATTGTTAAACAACACGGTGAAAAGGTATAACCCGTTTAATTAGAAAGTAAGTCTAAAGGCATTCAGATTTAAGGCAACTAGTGTCATATGATTTAGGTGAATAAAAAACATAGCAAACCTAATACTTTTTAATTTTTATATTATAAATGTTGCGCCAAACTGATAGTTTGTTTAACGTCTAATAAACCAGATTTGGAGGCCTTACTA
>NJDC01001428.1:43517-55965 GCA_002245475.1 Calephelis virginiensis
AATACATTGACTGCACCGCACGCAGAAGGGACCCGACTATCCCATAATCTGGCAAATGTCGCAAAGTTCCTTACGTACAACCCTATCAAACGCTTTTTCGAGATCCACAAAACCGCAGAAAACCTTCTGACCAACAGCCAGATGCTTCTCTACAATGTTGCGGAGCGAAAACACTTGATCCGTACATCCTCTTCCAGTTTTGATAATTTTGATATTTATAAAAAACTGGTACAATAACATTTTCCCATACACAGAGTACCACAATGTGTTAGGTAGTAAGCCTATTGCCAACCGGGTACTTATCTAATCCCGGGAAACGTTAATTTTATTAGAACACATTTTTTGTTGTCCGAAACCCGGGACCTCAAGAAGTCAAGTCCGATGCCGGAGTGCTATAACATAGGGGTGATAATAAAATAAATAAAATAAAATTATTGTTTCACACATTTTGACTTGTTCAAAAGTCATTTCAGATTACCATAGAGTTTTACTGTTATCGTTTAATTGTAAGAGCAATGTCGAAATTGTTAAATTATTCTGAAATAAAAAAGCGAAAATAAGTTAAAATAGTCGTCACGTTGCAAAAGACTTTGGACTTCTAACTCGAAATCTTTATCTACAAATTTAATTAACAGTCACACAATTAATTTACTGTTCCAAATTTAATAAGTCCCAAAAATTATAAAAACAGCCATAATGGATTTCTATTATTGAGTTTGCGTTGAAATTTCACTTTGTCTTTGTCAAAGAGCAAGGTCTAAATAATGTTAGTATTGCGAATTTACAGAAATCAATGTTTATTAACGACTAGCAATTACTTGTGGTTTTGGTTGTGCGAGTTCGGTGATACGAAACTGATTTTCACAAACTTCTTTGTCTGTTTACTGTTAATGAAGCTTGCTTATTTAAATTAGAATTATCTTCTCGTACTTCCAATTTAATCAAGTAGATAGAAAAAAATATCTACGGTCTAATATACGGTCCCGTATACGGCTTGTCGGAATTGGCGACGTTACCTATTTTTTTTTGTTTTTTTACGCAGGGTAGGACGATACTGGTTACAAGAGGCTTAAGATCCTAACCTCACTTTGGCAACATGCCATTAATGCCTTTGGTGTATATAGGTACTGTAATTCTTGTTTGATGAAGTCTCATGGTTTTTTACTTTCCTATATATATATGAGTATGATTGCCACGTGTTGGTCCGGTTGTGCTGTGTAACGTTGACCATCGGCCTCACTGCCAAGCGTAAGATGCGAGCACATGTTAAAATATAAGTTATTACCAATAAAACCACTGGTGGTAGATTACTGTGCAGTACTTGCCTTTAACTTGCCCGGGGATGAATCCCTTTCCTTTCCTATTTCTGCCACCTCAATGACTATGTCATGTTCCAGTCTAGAGGGTGAGGGTGAGGGTGAAGTCTAGCCGGTAGACTTCAATAATAATAGTCTTTCCTTCTTGATCACAATACAGCGACGCACCCGCAACATAGCTGTCTATAGACTACGGTTATCTCCTATCATCAGGAAACCCGTGTAATTGTTGCTGACCTCTCACATAAAAACAATATATTTTCTAAATGATTATATTGTTGGATGAAATAAAAAAATGGTTCTATGGTTACATAATACACAATACGTAATAACCTACTTCGCAAGTTCTTACACATTGTAACTAATTTTGTGTATGTACATACAGTGACATCTTAGGTAGAAAGCGGGTAATACGTTCCAAATCCGTAGGGAGTTTGCATATGGCATGGTTGTATTTACGTGTAATATGTTCTTAAATTGGAAAAGGATTAATATCTTAAGTCGTTGCAATCCAAGTTATGCGAGTACAGAGCTCCACAAGACGGCTTAACTGCAATTAATACGAAATTCCGTTTATAATCCGACCGACGAAGACATAAATTAGAATAACACGGCACAAGATGTAAGCCGTTGAATATGTAGTACCTTGGAGTATGTATCAGGTTGGAGAGCACTCATCTATGGATAAGGATAAAAATAATACTACTTATAAAGAATTAAGTTCAACCTTTGATCCTATTTGTACATTAAATTTGAGACGATAAATAAATAACAAATTGTGATTTCTTAGAAAGATATTTAGTGGAATAAATGGAAGAATGTTTAATATTGTATCTATTTTTAACCGGTTCTGAGCAGAAGTGGTTCTCAATTCGATGTATTTTTTGTGTGTTTATTAGGCGATTTCTCGGACACGATTTTGATGGTTCTTCTTTCGAAAGGTATTCATGATTATGAGGTGATCCAATAATAACTTAGGATCTTAATGGTTAATGAGTCTTACGTAACAATTCATACCATCTTTTATGCTGCCGCCGTTATCAAAATTAAATGAAATGAAAATTACATATTTGCGGAAAAGGTGAGTTATAAAGTTGTTACAACGATATTTAAGTGTAGCAACATAATATATATTCCACGACATTGTGATGTGAAAATATTTCATTAATATTTATACAAATGAAATACTTCTACAAGGTTACTTTCAAAATACCGGTCAAATTTTAATAAAAGGGAGTTAAGGCTAAAATAATGATGAATTTTAAATATTAATTGCCAAATTGTAATATTTACTTTCATGAATTTTAAATGTTACCCTGTATGTATTTCAAAGATGATTGTAATGAGTAATGACTCATGTTCACAAAATACAATGACGTCGAGTATAGCATGCAGGTTCTATAGTAAGACAGACTCTATTATGGAACACCAGGAATATGGTAATAGGTTGGTGGAATAACAGTATTTCGATAAAACACTTATATTGATCATTGGCACTTGGTAGAACTTAATAATTTTCATATTTTTAAGCAAAAAAAACTTTGTACTGTTTAAGTATTACTTAGATTTTATTTTTTTATACATAGCCTACCGGTGTCGCAACCGGATGCAGTTATAATGAAATAATAAAATATAACTGATGTGTAAAACAGTACCAGTGTTTCTTTATTTCAAAATACGAACACCTATATTGTATTCCTGGATAAACTAAAGAAAGAAAGAAAGTATCTTCACGCCCATATCCACGACTAGCCGAAGACACTAAATTCCACAATGTGATAGGTGGCAAGCCTATCGCCAACCGGGCACAAATCCAATCCGAGCCACATTCAAACCTGGGACTTCATTCAGTCAAGTCCAACACCTGAACTACTAGACCACAGAAGCGATAGACTAGATAGATGGATAGACCAGGAATCAGCTTTTCAAATTTCAGAGAGCTAAGCAAGCACAGAAGTCTCCTGACGGTAAGAAATTCTCGTTGCTTATAGACGCCGAATATATTGCTATTGAATTTGCGAGAGAATGCTGCAGACGTAAAAATAAACAGCACAGTTAAAACAAAACTAATTAAGTTTTTCAAACTCGTCCAAACTAAATTAAGGAAATTACCAACACATGGAAATGAAAAAAGTGAATTTAATTTCAAAAACGATATCATTTATTAGATACTATTTCATAGCATAACGTAGCTATAGGAGATAATTGCAATAAACAACAATTACATAGGTTACAAAACAAATTGATAACTATAACTTTGATCCAACAAAATCTCCAAAATTGATTGATTCACTTGACTAACTACCAAAGTAAAATTAATTAAGTGTAAAAATTAAATGTCTTCGCAGGTTTAAGTTTGTCTAAGGTATGATTTTTGAGATTTCCAGTTATTAAATGAATTAATCAGAAATATTTTTTATAACTCATTTCTGATAATTAGTAAACAAGATATAGATTGTCAAAACTGTCAACAAAATAACAAGTTTGGAAAGCATATTCAAGGCGGAAGTACTAACAAGCAACCCCATAGTTTTTTTTTATTTATACTTGAAATTACAACGCCTCAAACTTAGTTAACCCAATATATGACAAATGAAAATAAGCCCGTACTAATTCTAGGAGCAGGAATTAAATAAAAGAGTAATTAACATCCAGGGCGCCCGTATGAGATGCGTCGGGTTTCATTATTAACGAAAAAAGTCCTTAATTAAGCAACAGAGAGTTGAGAGAGAAAGCTGGCCTCAGAGGTGATAATAATCCTCGTTACAGGGCCGGCGAACCGCATTCATTCTGTTACGTGACTGTCGGGTTAATGTGGACGCTGCTCACACCGTTCTGAACATTTGTTTTAAATTTAACAATATACCTAAAGCACTCAGATAGTTACCAATAGCCGTAATCAATGTCTTACCAAATTATTTTTATTTTAGCACTTGCCCTGTGCTTGGGATAAATTTCTATAAATTTTAAAGAAAGAAAAAAAATACAAAAAAATACGTTGCGAGAAATGAAAGTTATGGCCATTCTAAAATGTGAATTTCATCTGTAATGATGAACTCATTTGGTGGGTACACAGAATTGTGTATCTATAGGACATAACTACCCGCGTTAACGGGTTAGAAAGGAATTAAGAATTTCGCCACGGGACTTGAATCCTCAGTAGCTCAATTGGTTAGAGCATTCGTCGGCTTGAGACGAAAGGTTACAGGTTCAATTCCTGTCTTACCAAAGGTTTTTTCTCAGATATTAGAGTGAGTGTGAGAGCAAGATGAACCTGGCTTAGGAGACCCTAGGTACGTAGCACAGTCAGGTCAGGGTTGCACCACACTGTATTATGACAGAAAAGGACGCGTAGCATCAGCTGAGTAAAATGATAAAATAAACAAACCTTCCTAATAATCCAATTTTTGCCATTGCACTTACCTTGACATTTCAGTAAGAAGTGAAGAAGATCTTTGAAAGGCATGCAAAATGTGTATATGAAATAATGTATTTCATTTTTCCACTTTCCAACGTTTGGAACGGTTACTGTTCAATAAAAAATACATAAACGATACTTGTTTAAGCTTCAGTTTTAACCTTATTCTAAGCAAAGAGGAGTAATTTGTGCTTACATCTCGGTGTAACCTCTGTCCTAATCCATCTTTGATCCTGCTTAAATACGCCGCGTCTACAGTGAGGCCAGCCTTTGCTTGCTTCCCTGAATATTTTACGGATGGCGGTAAATGAATTCCTCTTATCTCTTATCTTAGAATATTTTTGCCTTTTTAGTAGTACCATAAAATGTGCATGATAATGAAGAAGCTTATAGATATAACTAGAGACCAAACTATCAAACAGTACTTGAAGTAAAAATTTGGCCTTAAGATAATGTGCCTCGGGTGTCCATATTTTTCGTAGGAATATATTGTTTTTTCATGTGAGAAGTCAGCGAATATAGTCCAGTAAAAAGTTAAATGAAATGACCATTTTTGGCGCAATGAGTAAAAATGTGTTCATTAATACTTAAATAATGATATTATGAAATAAATTTTGATTTAAATTAAGGGTAAAGGGATAAAAAAAATGGTTGAAAAATTCTTTTTTTAAAATAACTTAATAACAGCAGGAAATAGAAAAAAAAGGTTCAAGTAAAAGTTGTAGAGAAAAAAATTCTACACAAAAAAAATTCTTTTCATTTTTTTGTAATCTGCTTTAGTTAAGCTGCAAAAAATAAAAATTAAATTTGCTTTGTAATTAATTATAAAAACTTACCAAAATTGTTACGGCCCTGTACCACGCAGCGCGCGCATCACATAAATATGTACTTAGTGTGTAACACTTATAATTAATTATACTTTATTTTTAAAACAATTATAATTAATTACAAAGCAAATTTAATTTTTATTTTTTGCAGCTAAACTACTTCTAGATAACAGTAACATGTGCCAAGCGTTCTTTTATTAAAATCGGTGAAGTATCGGGCAAAACCGCCAAGAAATTGATAAGGTGATAATAATTTAATAGGACAAAGGCAATTTTTTAAAGTACCTAACGTATCTTGAGTTTAAATAAGAAATAATGTAAAATTTGGTGAGTGTTTTGATAGTAGGTAGACATTAAATTGACTCACAATACGCAACTAGATTCCCAATCACCCTTTGATTGCCCTTGCAACAACCAACTTTTACTCCCGTGTTTGTTCGGGCTCCTTTGCAGAATAGACCACCTGCCTTCCTGCCAGACACCTCGTAAGAGGCGAGCATAGGTTGACACTGACACCGTCACATCTTACTAGGTGGTAGAGTTTCACAGTGACTCGCCCGAATTGATACTACTGCCTTACCTATTCCTGCCGCCATAACGTCAGTGTTTGCCGTTGACGTGTTCTAGTTTGGAGGATAAGGTAGCCGGTAAATTTATTTTTGCTCGAGGCCTAACATCTCGGTCTCAGGTTGGTAACGCATGGTGCGTTACCGCCCTTGGTGTCTCTAGGAGGCATGAGTTTCTTACCATTAGGAAGTCTTTCCAATATCATAAAAAAACTAAGCAAAGTTTTGGTTTATTTGTATTTTACCCGCGCTTGAAAAACAGAACTTTTTTTGCGAATTAGTATAGTATATTCTATGTCAATATAAGCATAGCTCACAGTTTGGGTTTGCGAGAAAAGCTTTGCAAGAGGAGAAAAGGAAAAGTGAATAAAATAAAACTATTTGTTATTATAGGTCACACTATAAGTTTAGCGTAACTTGAAAAAACAGTATTACGTTGTTACCAAAATACTGTATTTATTGCTTTTCAAAATAATCTCCTTTACATTTTAAACATTTTTTAATTCGATCGAACCATTTTTTAAAACAGGAGGACCACAGATCTGAAGTCATGTTTTCTACGTGCTGATTGAACGCTGCCGCTTCGGAGTTGGTAAAAGTAAAACCTCTCATCAAATCTTTTATTTCGGGGAAACTACAGAAATCACAGGGTACTATGCGCAGGATGAGTGACGAGATATACTTTTTCGGAAGCTAAAAATGACTTTGTTTTGTTAGCTGTGTGTAAAGAAGCGTTATCATGGTGTAAGAGAATGCGGCTTTTGGGTCGTTTTTCGCGAACTTTTTCTACTACCCTGGTAAACAAATTGTTCGTTCGGCATTAACACTCTTTTGATCTTCAAGTCTAATTGTACAGATGGGACCCGTAGCTGAGAATTAAAAATGCGATCATTTTTTTACCAACCTTTCTCGCCTGTCTACACATACTCACAATATTGCTGTTTTCTTCGGGTTCAAAAAAATAAATCCACGTTTCGTCTCCTGTGACAATGTCATGAACAGCATTAGAATGTCCGTGGCCGTACTTCAGTAGTATCTGTGAGCACCATTCCATCCGAGCCGCTTCTGCTCCGCTGTCAGTTCATGAGGGATCCAACGTCGACAAAATTTTCGAACTTTCAATTTTTCGTGTAAAATTTTCTGAATTTGGGGCATACCAATCCCCAATAGTCCTCGAATTGTTTCATAGATAATCCGGGGGTTTTCTTCAATTAACTGCTTAGCAGTAGCCACATTATTTTCGTTGACGGCAGGTTTAAGGCAGCCCTTTACGAAATTCGTCATGTAAAGAAACTTGACCTCTCTCAAATTCAGCAAACCATTGCCTCACGGTGCTCAAACAAAGTGCTTCTCTCCCAAAAGCATTTTGAAGACGAGTGGCACAGTCTTGCGGAGAAAGAGAACTTTTAAAATCATACAAAATCATCGCTCTAAAATCTTTTTGACTAAATTCCATTTTCGTTGCGTACGTAGAACTTTCATGTGTGATAAAAAAAAAAAACAATTGACAAATGATTTCCAGCCAATTGTTTTTTTTTATTAGTAAGAAGGTAATTAGTAATTAGCAACATTTTAAAAATGTAACATTCGAAATTCAAATAGTTCCGATTAGCTAGAAGTGCAAAAATTTTAGTGTGCCCCAAGGCATATAAATACTCAAGCGCCATAAAATAGATACATGTCGACATTACTGCAGTCCGTATCAAAAGAGTAGAATTTAATTATATCCGAAATATTTTTTTCTATAACTGGCTACACGTTCTTTGCGTGTTGCTAGATATAGAAAAAAGAGAGCCTTACACACATGTCGCTATAGGCCTTACTCCGGTCACAGCACAGAGATGCAACTGTATCCTATAATATGTTGCAATTGAGCATCTTACCATCAAGAGAGTCCTGTCCTCTGAACAAAAAGAAAGTATTTTGTTTGGAAAACATCAGTGAAGCTGCTAGCAAAGCTAGTGGTATTTAAATGTTTGACGTAAGTGTAAGTTGTGCTCCTAGGTGAGAGTTCAACTCATGTCTGCGGGGCGAGAGTGCTGTGTGCGGTAAGTACATACGATTCTCAGTTTTGATAAATTGTAAAAGGGTTGCCTTTGTTTTCATTTTTTTATGGTATTGGAAGGCAAACAAGCACACGGATTTCCTGTTGGTAAGAAATTCACGCCGCCTAGAGACACCAAAGATGGTAATGGTGCGCTCCCAACCTGGCACCGGGATGTTAGGCCTCGAGCAAAAGTAAGTTTATCGGCTACCTTATTCTCCAAACCGAAACCATTATGGCGGCAGGAATAGGCAAGGCGGTGGTACCGATCCGGGCGCGTCGCTGTGAAACTCTACAACCTAGTCAGATGTTACGATGTTAGTTAGTGTTGGTAGAGTTAATAAGTAGCCTATGTTCGCCTTTTATGAGCTAAATGGCAGAAATGCAGATAGTCTATCCTGCAAAAGAGCCCGGTCCAACACGGGAAAAGATGTTGTACAAGATGTTCTAAAAACTATCATTGGGGTTGCTTATTTTGAGCAAGTACTTTGAGAGTTGTTTGTTTGTTAGTACCTATATCAAGGCTAAACTCCAAGAGTAATTTGAATTAAGTTTTTATTTTCATCAAAATAAATTCAGTCAAGTTTCAGTTCAGTTTCAAAAAGATCAATCAGTACAAGCGGCAATGGTGGAGCGCGGGTAGAGCCGCCGACGGTAGCTAGTACTTTACATAATGCGTTAGAAACTGGAAACACGCATATTGAATGTAAAAAGGAAATCGAAATCAACAAAATTTTGTTTTGGTTTTGAAGGAATGTTTACAAAGTTGTTGAGCTTTCCTACGATTCGAGTGGTTTGATTTGGCATATTCCTACTGCCATATTGCGGTAGCTCGCTTCTGTCATGCTCAAATTCAAACGAATGTAGTCAGCAAACTGCCTTATGTAAGAGGTTTACTATCCCAGTCGCTGTGATAAAATAGGTATAATTCAAACTTATGACACCTCTCGTTTTCCATCGGAGTTTAAAAATATACCAGATTTGCGATTGTCATATCCCAACTTATAGATAGAGAAGCTCGTTTACTTAGGGAGTTTAAATTTTGTAGCATCATCAAAATGAGTTCATTAAAGCGATTCAGTTCACATTTGAATTAAAGGAAATATAGCCTTGTTCGTAAACCCATGGGATACGGCTACAATTGTTGATATAATTAGATTTGTCCGGGAAAACCAGAAACCTTTAGGAAGCGATCGGAAGATTACCGAATGAATGGACGCGAACAAACCGGTCCGATTGTATGCGGGCTGATTGATTGATCCGAAGGGAGAGATTTCTGATGTCGTCATATCTCTGCTAATAACTGAACTAATTGCGAATGATTTGACTGAATTTGGTTCATTTACCCTGAAATGATTTAGTTACTCTGATTCAGTAGTTTTCTAAAAGTGACGATTCATTGAAATAGTATTTTCGTGGGGATTATTATCAAGTAATCCTGTCATTCACATTTCCCTTAGCTGTTGTTGTGACGTCATAACTTGAAACCCTGAAGTAGCGGCTAATTCACACTGGGCGTGTCGACCGAGTAAAACGATTTTCTTTCTTGATGGCATCAACAGGACACTCCTCATCAATTAGTAAACCACCAATCTGTGCAGTTTAAAATGTTTACGTTTTTGTCATTATTTTCTTTCAAAGTATGGTCTATGTATGTAGGTATGGTCATTCCACCTAATCAATTATCAGTAAGAGACTAAAAGCCAAAATAACAGCAAATTAATCTATTTCAATATTGCATGCCAAATCGATCTGAAATAGAAAATCCAATTCATTACTTTTTTGTATTTTTCAAATATCTCTCAAAATTCCCGTCGTCTAAAACTTACAGAGGATAATCCATTAAATAACACGTATGACATAGGCTATTGTCTGGTAATATAAGATTAAACGTAGAATGGAAGCGAGCTCGCCCAAATGTAAATTTGAATTCGAGGCCTTAGCACGTGTTTCTCGAAATTGTATTATCTGTTCCATATAATTCATGGAACTTTATTTTTATTAATAATAATTAATTTAAGATCGTACAAAATTAAACGTGGGATCGTTTAATTTTGCCGGCTTGTAACTTTATATCCGAAGTTAATAAAACTCGGAGTCTTTTGCATCTTTGGAATTTTTCATCATGTCTGAAGAATAATTTCATTAAAAGTTTATTAAAATTGGCTTGCAGTCACCAAAAATATCAATCATATTAATAGGGAAGGGAACATTAAATGTTGGATTTGAAGCTTTAATTGTCATTAGATTTGTTTTTATGTAACGTCATATCAATTTTTTAATTTTAATTAGGTAAATACGAAAAATGAAAAATAATTACACCTGCTAATAAATGACCGCCTCACCTGTCGCGTGCTACACGCACACTTAACGTCGTCGATCATCCCTCAGAGTCGATTCCCGAGTCGAGTAGTGGTAGTAGCGGTTTATGTAATAAACATAGTCAGATATTTATGAATATTTTAAGTATTTCCTATGCGTTATACTATCGTTGCCAAAAACCCATGCACAAGCAAATTACCAATACAAATAAAATACACATACTTAGCAAGTGTTAGTCAAATGTGATGAAAGAAGATTTATACTTTGTGAGGAGTTTTAGTCAATAGTCAGCTCGAAAGTTTTGATCAATATGTGTGAAATTAGACTTTTAAACTTGTAGGTAGTATGTGTAAATGGAATATGTGTGATGTGTGAGGATTGCCCAATAAAAACAGTTCCACTAGTTAACCCAGCGAACATTTATTACTGCCTCGATTTGATGATATTATATTGACAGCAGCGCCACTTATCTAATTTTGTTTTCATTCTAGACACCTGTTTCAGAAATTCGTCGAAATATGCACAACATTTTAACCAAATTAGTTTAAAAATAAGGACAATCACGCATACAGAAGAATTACTTAAACGTAGTTGAACTATTGCATAAGGACTAGGGTAAATAAGCTAAATGAAAGGGCGCGAAAGCATCTGGCGCATTAGATTTAAGTGAACCACCTAAAATAAGGTGGAAAAGATTTTTTTAGACAAGACAATAGTACTTTGCAAGACCTTGCCTGGATCGGTATCACAGCCACATACCATACCATACCAATACCATAACAACAGTGTTAAGCGAGCTTGCATACGAAATCAGATTGGCAATGCAGCGGGTAAAATCTTTGACACCAAAAAATCAGGCTAATTGTTTGCTTTTCTGAATGATAGAAAGTTTCATCTATATGGCTATAAGTCATATATGGCTTTAAGTCGAATTCAATGTGTGTTCTTACTAGGCCTTTTCTTCAGCAACTCCCGTGAGGCAGAAGACATTCACCTGATCCTAAGTGTTCCGAGATATGAGCTTATTCTTTAATGTTGTACCAGTATCGCGTTGACTACCTACTATAGCTCCATTATTGAAACTGTAATCCCCTTTGAATGAAATTGGAAGAATGCTTTGTTTTGTCAAGTTAATAAAATAAATTATTATTTTTACCTGTCTGGTTTTAGTTCCTGATGCGTAAAAGAGGCATGTTATAAATTTGATGTATCAGTGTGTATGTGTGTGTCTCTTTGTGAAATCATAACTTTATAATGGATAGACCGGTTTTGATGCAGATTTTGTTGTTTGAAAACTGATGTGAACGAGAGAGTTTTTAGCTACATTGCATGTAGGTTTTGTTGGGAGTTTACTGAACATTTTTATTACACATTCGTTACATTTATGATTCTGGATAACTTGCGACAGAAGTTTATAACGTCATGATGTATTAGAAAGCACATTTCCTCTTCTCTGACTATCGTCTCTGTGGTAAAGTGGTCCGTTGTTGGCGTTGGTTGCACGATGTCCCGAGTTTGATTCCCTACATTTACTGAAATTGAATGAATCTTAATTAGCGATAGGTTTGCTACTTGTCACTATGTGGAACTAAGTACCTTTAGTTAATCATGGGTGTCTTGGTTTTATCTATGCCACTACAACTTTAGGGCCACAAGCGTAAAGATATTTTTTTTTGAAAAGCGCATATATTAATGAAAGGTATCACGAACCACCAGGTACATACAACTGCATTAAGTTTTGTATATATGTATATAGTACCTAGATGCCCGAGCTTTGCTCGGTATTTTTTTTAGCAAACACTCATTGACTTCATGTCACTTAACAATGCCATCTGCTGAAACAACTTTCTTGCTTACAAAAAGTAGTATTATTATTCGCCAATAGATGTCAGGAACAGTCATATTTTTCAGTTTAAACACGAATAAAATGACATTTTATAAAAATGATTCCTAGC
>NJDC01001428.1:67262-78930 GCA_002245475.1 Calephelis virginiensis
CCGAGGTGGCCTAAAATATTTTTATGATTTTTTTTTCGAAATGACTACTGTTGTGTACGTCTATTGACTTTAACAACGTCACCGGGCTAGTGGGCGAGCAGAGTGCTCAGCCAGAGATGTAATTTTGGGTGGGGCCTGGGACCCCCCTCCCTAAGGGTGTCTCCTGTGAGACCGTACCTCGGCTTAGGGTGGGATCTTGGACTTATTTTTATGATCTGATATCAGCGAACAATTTTTTGTGTCAAAGGAGTATTTAACAATGCTTAAATTTTCATCTATGTTAATGACATAATTATCAACTTAAAATCACAAATGGGCTTTGCTGTTTATAAAATGTATGTGATACCCGAAAAAAAGATGTGTCAAATTGCGATGCCATAGTGAATAATAGGAGACTGTTTTTTGCAGTTTTACAATATTTCAATAATTTATTTATTGTGCTTGTAATTAAGCGCACATCATTTAAAAAATTGGGATCTAAATTGAACAAGGCACATGTTTTTGACTTTGCATCTATCTTCTAATTTTTCTATTTTAAAGTAACATCTAGAGCATTTTTGGCTAGTAAAATTTGGCAAGTTCACACAGAGTTGTATCAAATATTATTGAAAATTACAGACAGAAAATCAATTACCTTAATATTCTATGACTGATAGCTATTCTCGGAAGTCACGTATTGTATAAAATAGATTATATTTTTACAAAATTACTTTTAAAAAGAAAAAGTAGATACATACTTGAGTAATCTATTTTTAATATGGAAAACTGTTTTGTTAAGTAATATGGAAAATTCAAAGTTATTTCTTATTTCAATTGACAGGATGTACTCTAATTGACTGGTATAGAACTAAAAACTTAGCCTATGCTTTAGACTGTAATACATATATATATATATATATATATTGTATAGAGACTAAGATTATAGGAAATACGTCTGTTTGATTGCTTCCTAATATATATAACGACGTATACATTTCATAAGAAGTTTTCAGACCATGGCAGCACGAGTAATGTGCGTATTCCGAGCTCCTGTGTGTCACAACTCGCTGTATTTTGTGCTTTGTGCCACAACAATATTTGCATGGCACACTTTATTCAGGCGTGAAGGAATACACAATCGACTTCATTTAAATAATCAGTGGCGATAAATATTTTATTTGGCGCAATGCCTTCTTAATTGGCTGGGTTTTGTTGACTGAAATGTTATTGGACCGAAACTTGTAGACCGAATGAATACATTAACTTTTTATACTTTTTACTTTCTTTACACAATTTCAGTTTCAATTAAACCTGTTACAAAGAAGTAAAATTCTATACTAACATTTTTAAGTTCAGCTTGTAGTTCGGCGCGGCTTTACCAACTAGCAAATTAAACAGATGTTACTAAAAAACTATACAATTCAGACTCGTAAATATTTTATCGTAATATGGGCGAATCTCTAACGTTAAAAAATATAAAAAAGGTAAACTATAGCTTAAAATATATTACACTTCTAAAAATTCCTTTTCCTTCTTTTTCTTTTCCTTTTTAGATTTTTTTTTTCTATAAGCATAATACTTCGTGTATTAACTAACTAAACTTTAACAATTTTGTTTTTCTGTTTTTTGTTTAAAAATTAAGAGTTCAAATGGGATAGTTAAGTGCAGTAAAACTGAAAAAACCACGTCACTATTTGATCATTTGAAAATCGCCTCTGTGGTCTAGCGGTCCGGTTGTTGGACTTGACTGCATGAGGTCCCGGGTTCGAATCCCGGGTCGGCCAACAAAAAGGAAATTGGATTTTTCCAATTTTCTAATAAAAAATGTTGGTCGGGATTGGAAATGTGCCCGGTTGGCGATAGGCTTGCCACCTAACACATTGTGGGACTTAGTGTCTTCGGCTAGTCGTGGGTGCCTTGGTTGTACCTCTGCCTACCTCTTCGGGGATATGGGCGTGAAGATACTTTTTTTTTTGAAAAATTTGAAATTGAAAAACATGCATTATTATAATACATAACTTAAAAAGCACTGGTCGAGTCAAGGCCTATCTTTTTAAAACAGAAACATCTAAATCGATTGTCTAGTTATAGAGTAATCGCGTAACAAAAATGCAAAAGAAACATACACTCAAATTGGAGTCAAAAAAGTCAAAAGAAGAAGTATAGATTATTGTAGCACAAGCAAAACCACAACGCAAAAAAATAAAGGGTAATTATAATATCGGTATTCCGAATTTCTCTACTTTACTTTTTTTACGAAAAATTTTACTACCTTATTTTTATCATATCTTATGGAGTTGGTTTAGTTTTTAATTTTTATACTTAAGACCGTTTTGTAAAAAAAAATGGATATTTTTTAGAAAGATATAACTTAGAGGTTCCCAACGTGACAAGAAGAATAAAAAAGAAAATAAAAGTGTTAAAGCACAATATTGAAGATCCGCGTGAGGTCAAATACTTTAAATAGTTCTTTTGTACTCGACATAGAACTGCAAACAACAATAGATTACAATAAACCGCAACAAAGTTTTTTAAATAAATTACTTAAGCTTATAGTTAACTTAGAAGTTAACTATTTATTGGCAGCTAAGCTCGTCGCACTATTCTAAGATGGATCGTTAAAACTACTTTGGCCTAGTTAAAACTATTTAGGTTAAACTCGAGCTTCACTGCTAATGTACTGTTAATATTAGTACCATTTCCGTCCAACAGTGAGATGAGCTTGCACATGGCAGGTTTCGTAGACTAACAATTGAAATGGAATCAAAATGCCAAAATACGTTT
The DNA here is from genome assembly GCA_002245475.1 of Calephelis virginiensis. Lineage (NCBI taxonomy): Eukaryota > Metazoa > Arthropoda > Insecta > Lepidoptera > Riodinidae > Calephelis > Calephelis virginiensis. The sequence continues at coordinate 70,026 of NJDC01001428.1, forward strand.
TTAAACAGAAACCATTCAACACCCATAAATTCAACTAATGTTCTGCAATATACCTAAGATTTAAACTTCTGGTATTAACGTCGAGTGGATTTCTGAAACATCACACCGTTAAAATATTGGGTACATGTTTGAAAAGTATTTATAATAACCAGGAGATTCATCTGCTTACTTGCGATCCTATGCTATAAGGACATATAAATGTCGTAAATCTTTTCGATATTATGAACCATATTGCGACTTATATTTAATACACTCTCGCAGAACATAAGTTAATGTAAATGTTAAATGTTCTTGAAACTATTTTTTGTACGAGAGTTGGCAAACGGGCAAAACCTTGTACAATTAATGGAAAAATAAATTTCATTTCAATGTGAAACGTTGTTTTTCAAGAGAAGACATTACAAGATGGTGAATTTTATCCAGAACTTTAGGTTCGCATCGTAAATACAAAAAAAAATCTCGTCTGCAAGCCTAGTAGTAGTAGTAGTACAATGTATCACAGTAAAAAATATATTATTTCAAGCTTATTTTAAAGTTCGCTTGTGTAGTCTAGCGGTCCGGCGTCGGACTTGACTTCTCGAGTTCGATCCCCGGGTCGGGCAACTAAAAATTTAGAAAACATTTTTTTTTAAATTTTTTAATAAAAATAGTCCATTAATGTTCACAATTTAAATTACTTAAGAACTGTAACTGCTTAATGTGTGGACGCGATTCCGATCCGGTGGTAGCTTGTAAAAATGTCGACGCGCACAACTACAATCTACGTGATTTTTTTTTCTAATTCTGATTTTAATAACTGCAAATTCATTTCTGATAATTCTTTTCTTTTCATTACATATAATAAAATAAAATTGAGAAGAAACAATTTTGCTTCAGTTTTATTAGGTACAACTAAAGCAACATTATTGTTTATCAAGATGTTTACCTGTTCACTTATCTAGCTCAACGAAAAGAATTTTTCAAAATGTTGTGTAGTAGATACCTAGTAGGAAAATCTTTCGCTCTCACCAGAAACCATAAAAAGTCACTTCAATGTGTACGTCGTCGCGGGCAACGTGTAGTTTTTATTAATTTGTAAGTATAAATGTGCACAATAAATAATTAACGTTATAGTTGCACACCTTCAAATTTGATTATTTCATAATTTCAGAACATTAAAAAAAAGTAGAGAGAGAGAGTGTCTTCACGCCCATATCCTCAAAAAGCCAGGCAGAGGCACAACCAGTGCACCCACGACTAGCCCACACTAGACACTAAGTCCCACAATGTGATAGGTGGCAAGCCTATCGCGAACAGTGCACCTATCCAATCCCGGGCAATGTTATTTTTATCAGAAAATTGAAAATACACAAATAATACACAAATTATTTATTAACTTTGATTCTCCTGCCCGAGAATCTAACCCAGTGGCTAATGAAGTCAATTCCAACACCGAACACTATACTAGAAAAAATACTTACTACGCCACACCACAGTAGTTTTGACGTACACAAGTGGCAGAATTATCAAACCACCTTTGAAGGACTATAATAGCACAATCACTTTTTAAACTAGTTCATGTAGTATATAGTAATTTACGCAAAAGAAGTTGCAAACAACATCTGCTGTAAAATACATGGAAACTTAAATTTCTAACTAATTCTATTCATGAGGTAACTAGAACGTCGCCCCCGGCTGCACGCGCACTCGCCATATTGAATAGCGCTCAGAAAAGTAGGGTCCCCTATAGCTCTACGCGCTTTTACAATTTGCTGTAGTAGGCACTTTATACTGCTATCAAAACTTGTGCGAAATGGAACTGCTTCTCAGTAGACTTACTTCATTTCAAAAAAAAAACTTGTTTACCACAGTTTACTGAAACGCAACGATATGAAACGTTAATACCAAAAAGTGAAACATTGTTACAAGGTACAAAATAGTAATTAAAAAGTAGTAAGTTGACAAACACTTTGGCCGAGGGGTTAGCATACGCGCTTCACTCCATCAAAAAATCCTTTTCCACGTGCTGATTGTCGACATGATCCTGTAAGTAATAAAGCAAATCAGCTGGCAGTGTTTGGGGGAAAACTCCTCAGCTGATACATTTGGCTAAATGTTATTTAACACGGATTTAGTACTACGGCGTAGCACACGTAGCTAGTGCTACGACACTAATCCTATCTACGTAAAAACAGTACATTACGATCAATATCGAAAGGGAAATTACGGTGCGGAATCCTAAGTATTATTCTTATACACTTATTATGATTGCAGTTCTTTTCCAAAGTCAGTATTGAGTTTTTAGGGCAAGAAGTAAATATTCAAATATTAATATTTAAATTATCAATATTCACACTCACACAACAACAAAAAGTAAAACTAGTTGCTTGCCTTATGAGAAAGATATCCATAATAGAATCTACAATATAGACATCGTTAAAATATACCGTATCCTTAAAATGTCGACGAAATGTACCTCTGATATGATACTTATCAGTAGCTAGCTTTAGGTATTTAGGTTGATTTAGGTATATAGATATATACTCACCAGTTTCGTCTTAAACCGGCCATTATTTTAAATGTATAGGAGTAAAAACATCCAAACGTTAATCTTTACAAACTTTGGCAATTAATTGTGTTCACTATATAGTAGAAACATAATACTCAATAGAAAAATCAGACTTTTGCTCTTGCTAGGTAGAGGCAGGTGTTTTTTGTTTATTATACTCTTTTATTCGAAATCAGTTCAATCACAACGTGCAGCGCCAACATACGTCAAAAGCTTGATATCGTTCCATTTAGGTCAATCTTATATTGATAACTTTTATCAATTCGTCCAAATTACTTGGTGTAAAATGCCGAAGTTAATGTACATTAAATACTAAAACCAATTAATTTGTCAATTTTAATAAGCAGTGCATAATTACTCTAAAAAATAAAAAAAATATCTTCAATTTTAGGCTTATAAGTTGGGATATAATAACGGCTTTTACGAGAAACGTAGGTACATGATATCGCGGACTTACATGAAGATTGATTTTTTTAAGATTAATGATGTCACAGTATACCATATTCATGTAAATTGAACGGCGTAGGCAACGCAAGCTAAGATATTTCCTAGAAATACTTTACTACTAAAATTTTATCGTTTTGTTACAGCCAATTTATAAAGAAATCTTGAAAATCTTGAAAAATATGTTATTCTAATGTCTAAACTACATCACTATAAAATTTCATCTAAATCCGTCTAGTAGTTTTTGCATGAAAGAGTAAGAAAAATACATCTGTATATCCGTCTATTCATCTTCATAAACTTTCGTATTTATAATATTATAGTAGAATAAAATAGTATAAATATTAGTATCTTCGGCTAGTCGTGGGTGCCTTGGTTGTACCTCTGCCTACCTCTTCGGGGATATGGGCGTGAAGATACTTTAGTATGATTTTAATTCGTGTATAATTATACTCGTCGCTAATAATAGGGTAAACGTTGGAAATATTTCTCCATTCAGTTAAGTAAGATAGGGACACAGCGTAATCATTAAAAGCCACTACGTAGAAGAGACGAGTTGCTGAAACTTGTTTTCGATAACCAGCCCTATAGCGCTGTCAACACAGACTCCTAAATTCAAATGATGAAGGAGACGTTTAGAAATTGAAATAGACATGCTCATTTTTTATATTGGAACTTTTTACCTGTGCTAGTTTATAATTTATCATAAGGGCAGAAGCTACGGATAAAGTTTATCTATAAATTTCAGACATCACAGAAAAAATCAAAAAATATTTTTGAAGGTTTAAATTCCGTAACAAATCCTTAAAACACTGTGTAGGTATTACTTAATCATTAGACTTCTTTCAGTAAAACCGGACAGAAACTGGCCAGATTTTTTTTTATAAGTAATCTATAGTAATTTATTATTTAACGTTAAAATGAACGGCTGCGTTTACAGCAGTTATTAATGTTATAATACGTTAACCATTTGTCGCCATTACTAGCAAATTTATAGGTTATTCTTCACATTATTTAACCTGTTAAGCTTGTAATGACTTGTTTTCGACATCGTTAAATTTTATTTGAGAATTTGGTGGATATTGTTACATGTAGCCATCCTACAAATGTTACAAAATTATAGAAGACTGGTGTACATATTATCGGGAAATTATTCCAATCAAAACTTAATAAAATTGGAGTAGGTCTCTGAAACTAGAGTGTTTTTACGAAAAGAGTAATGAATTTTATTGCGGAGTAGGCACTCGGCCTACTGCGCTACTAGCTCGAACCTAACTCTAAAAAAAGTCAGTTTTAGATCTTTTCCCTATTGTTATGTCCGTAAATACAAATTGACCATTTAGCCTATACATAAACAAGAACAGATCAATTTTTGAAGTAAAAACTTCTTTAGCGGTGCTGTGCACTTCTTTTGGAATGGGTTAAAACTTCTAAACTCGCGTAAGGATACGTGAAAAATTCGTAAGACGGCGCAGGGCACTTGCGCGAATAAAACGGCGTAGGGCACTAACGCGAATGTTCGTGTTGTCATGTTTGTGTACGATAGCTCAATAAATGAATATTGTATTCTACCACATAAATGATAGTACTTTAGTACTGATAATAATTAAAGCAATTCGTGCAAAATTATTCCCTAAGCATTGCAAAATATCAAAAATTCACAACGTTAATATTCAAGTTTTCACTTCTGCCGATACTCCCGGAGTGCAACATGGCGTTTTTTTTAAATTATTCATTAACGTTTAACAGTTGAGTGGTAATTAAGGTACTATTTTAGTTGGTTCAACTAATATGGTCGCTAAATAATAAGGAGTATTTCTATCATAACTTTAAAGCAGTTTAGTGTACCATATGTAACACTTTAAATTATCAAGTAAAACAAGAATAACTGCGAAACCACTCGCGTGTTTTTGACAAGTGCCAAACACAAAACTAAGGTACCAGTTCTCGTGGTCTGCGGTCTCCACACAATCTGATTTAGTGAGCTTCGAGATACAAGTTACGGGCCGTTTGGACGTAAGTTGCTGAAGCGTTTGGTTTTGATATTAAAAGATAAAAATTTTGGTAGACTCGGTGATGTTATTGTTAGCTTACGCGCTCGGCTGTACGAGTTGATGTGGCTGCACTTCAATTCCCGAAACATGTTTTGAAAAATAGCATACAATAAACTTGAAGCCCGAAGTACTTCATATTAAATCTACTTTGTTTTGATATGCTTTGTCGTTGTCGTTAAACAAAAATAAAAAGTAGTTTAAATAACAAAAAAAGGTGTGTGTGAGATTCATACTTGATTGAAGTGAAACTTCAGTGAATTGACAAAAAAATGAGATGTATGTATATATTTGTGTCTCTTACTTGCAAAAGAATGAGATGAATATATATTTATGTCTCTTACCTGTCGTTTTTTCCGTTACACCCGTTTTGAAATCACAATGATTCTAAAGAAGTTTCACTTCAAAAATGCTTTTGCATCTTGCTGTACTACAAAGAAAACTTTTTTTATTTTCCGTAACTAAAAATAAAAAGTAGAGTGATTAAAAAAAGCTCGTATTAATTATTCAATTATTAATTATATATTATTGTTGTATTCCATTGTTGCATTCAGATATTTACAACAGTTTAGTATATTAAACTATAATTTATTTGTGATGCGCTTACAATGATTAAAAAAACATTTTGTTTAGAAACGCTTCATCAAAATATCTCTATTTTCTGAAAAATCTTTTACATACAGACACAGATATATTCTGATATTCTAATATAATTTTAGTTGATTTTTTTTATTTGAGTAACCAGAGTATGGTATATACTACAACTAGATATTATCAACGATATCGTAGGCAGGTACTGGTTTGTAAAAAAAACGTATCCAAAATTCAAGAAAAAATATTTAAAATGTCAACAAAATAAAAATGCAACTTTGTAACAGCTTAACTTAAGTGAAATATGCCAACGCCGAATTGGTGGCACTTGGATTGTGTAAATTAAATTTAAATGCTTCGCGGACTCTGGCCGTATCCCTTAAAGTTAAAAATAAATGACTTCTATATTTCTGTTTAAGGTAAAAGTTTTAGTGTTGTTGGAAATATCATGTTTTTCTCGCTTAATTTAAATTTCATGTTTGGTCAAAGAACAATAGGCTGGAGTACCATTAACAAAACAATACACACGCTGTGTTTGTCGTAGCTTTTGCCACCCGACATGTATCTCTAATTCTATGAAATCGATTTTGATATGATCTACTTCAAACTAAAAAATCAGACTAATTTACATCAAATCTGGACATTTATATTTTAAAGATTATTTGCTTCCCTAAATCCACTTTTGAGTGAGAAATGGCTCATTTTCCTTAATAAGCATTAAACATCACATTTTCTTTACCTATTTAGGTGTAATTTTGCACAAAGTAGGTGGGGAGGGTTCACAAAGTTTGTAGTAACGTAGGCTTTATAACCGGAAGGGGTTACAAAGTTAACGATGATCCTTTGAAAGTTCATATAGAAAGAAATGTCTAATTTTGTGAATTAGATACCAAACACCCTTAAGTTGCCTGCACTGTAAAAAAGTCGAAATAACTGTAATATATGATGAGAATGCTGGTGGTGTCTGTGCAATAGGTAAAATTACAAATCTGAAACAACTATGTTATGCAATAGAGTCTCAGTCATCAATTTGTTCACCCATCAGACGACATTTGATTTCTTTGATCTGGAGAAGTGCATCGGCTAATTATTTATATGCCCGACTTTTAATATCTAGGTATTGTAACATTTTTGTTTTTGATTGTTTTATTATTGAAATGACAAACTTAGTAAATTATTCTCATATTTTTACTTATCTATGTGAGTAAAAATAGTTTTGTTGTTGTTAATAAATAAGTAAATGTAACGACGGTCAACTTTAAAACATGTTTGAAGTCGAGAGCAGCAGTTTTAAAATTTTTTAAAAGCCTTTTCACAAGTGTCACAATAATTTTATTCAAAACGGCAAATTAGCTGACAAATCATGAAATGTAACTTACATATATATACCAAATGTAAAAATTTATCTTTGTTTTCACGGCATGGCTGTTGCACTGATTGCGAAGAAAAATAGGCAATAATAATTAATTCATTCGAATCAAAATCATTCAAATGGTTCCCATGTAAGAACAATTTATATTTCAAACTTAGATGAAACCACAGCTTACAGCTAGTATTAAAATAAAATAATTGAGGTGGAAACATAACTATACATTTAGTTAAAACTGAATTTATTCAGCGCCTTAACATTATATTTGAATGGTAATTAAACAGTAATTTAATACAAGCAATTTAGACCAGAAATCCTAGCTCGATGATTTAACACTAACATATTCTCTGTCTAAGCAATTAACTGAAAAGCTCGTCCGCCCTCAGATTACTTTATAAACATTACACAACCACACGTAAAATTGGAGCTTCCTTTACTAAACCTTCAAGAGCTGAGCCACACACATTATATTGAGTATAGTTTCATATTTTGTGAAACACTAGCTTATTTAGTAGATACGTTTAAACTTTTGAGATAACGGGCGAACATATCATATCTTTTAATTATAATATCCCACACTTGCCGACCCAACGAAGTTTGTTTCACCCTACATTGACAATTAATAGCAATTTTGTACGGAGAAAATTGAATTGTTGTTTACTTAATTTCTTTTTTTTCTGACATTGGAAGGCAAACAAGCAGACAGATTTCTTGATGGAAACATATTAATGCCGCCTAGAGACACCAAAGGAGGTAATGGTGCGTTGCCAACCTGAGGCTGGGATGTTAGGCCTCGAGCAAAAGTAAGTTTACCGGCTACCTTACCCTCCAAACCGGAACACGTCATGGCGTTATGGCGGCAGGAATAGGCAAGGCAGTGGTACCAACCCGGGTGAGTCGCTGCGAAACTCTACCACCTAGTCAGATGTCACGGTGTTAGTGACGGTAAGCCTGTGCTCGCCTTTTACGAGCTGCCTGGCAGGAAGGTAGATGGTCTATCCTGCAAAGGAGGCCGGACCAACACGGGGACCTAACAGTTTTTTTCACTTTCTTATCTTTTAAACATTGCCTGAAACTTATCAAATATTTTAAAATCAAAATCATCCAAACCTCTTATTATATTTTAGCGAGGCAACCGACCAGAATTTCATTTTTATATACACAGATTTTTTTTATTGTATTACAATTAGTCATCAGTAATTTTTTTTCTTGAGCACATAGGATTGTGAAAGCGGTTATTTGATTTTAAACTAACTTTTCTGTACCTGTTTCATAGATACACTATCAAGCCCAAAATTACACCCTTAAGAGTCAAATTTCGTGAAATCCTGTTTTTGTGAACACCTAAAACCTAAAAAGAAACCCAAAGCAAAATCTGAACTTCCTAGCACTTGTCAATTCTGCACTTTTGTGATGATTGTCTTTTCGATTCTATTTAAACACTACATGCCGTGATTCTGGGTTTAATAATGATAAAGCTTGATTTACTTTGTTTAAACTTAAATACTTCAGCTTCGATTTGACCAATTTTGACATAATTTAATCGAAGTAAAACTGCAAAAGGGGTGACATAGTATTTGTTTTTAACTGAGTAATCACGTATTATAAATAGAAAAAATATATATCGAGGCCTCTGTGGTCTAGCGATCCAGTTGTTGGACTTGACTGCATTAGATCCTGGGTTCGATTCCCAGGTCAGGCAACAAAAAGAAAATTTGGTTGTTCCAACTTTCTAATAAAAAAAATGTTGCTCGTGATCGGATATGTGCCCGGTTGGCGATAGGCTTGCCAAGTGTCACATTGGTGCCGATTTTGTTGTGTCACCGCTAAAGCTAAACTAACTTAAAAATTTTCTAATATTAGCTTATTTTTAGACAAATGGTATTCTGTTGTCACCGTAGT
>NJDC01001428.1:92011-114637 GCA_002245475.1 Calephelis virginiensis
AGTTTGAGATTGTTATTCAAACAGTAACTAGTGAATCTGTCCAGGTCCTCCTGTAGCAAATGGTGATCTTTAGTTTTGTCAATGAATCGATATATTTTGAGGTCACCAGCGTAAAGTAAATATTGACTGTGTTTGAAACATTTATCTGTCTGTCTGTGTTGGGAATTTTTGGAATGATTATAGAACAAAATACTAGTTGAAGTTGAAGTGTGTCTTACTTATTATGATATAATAAAGCAAAGCAGCAGGCGGATTTCGTGAGGAAGAAAAATAAGCGTCTTCTTTTGTGTAAGTCTCTTCTATGCCAACTTTTAATCGGAACATGGCAGTGGTGATCATCGACGCTTTAACAGTTGCACTAAATGGCAATAAATTCAATCCGTAGGAGACGTGACAGGAAACTACCAACTAATAACTGTATTTAACGTATTAATGTATGTATGATTACTGTAATATTTTATATTACTAGATCATTACAACACGTTAAGTATACGCATCCATATACATATTATTTAATGTTCAAAGATTGAATAAAAAATGCATTTACTCGCAGGAAACAATAATTTTAAAACGTATTAATTGCTTTGGCTGGAGGAATGAGTTTACTAATGACACAGTTATTGACCTAGACAATAAACTATCTAAACTGAATTAATGCTTCTACTATTTTAATATAATTCTTAGTATTATGTATAAAACATTTTTTTTCGTTTAGATCACCATTTATTTTATTGGAACGAAGTTCCTTATTGCGCGTTGTGAAAAGAGGATAGACGAAAAAAAAATCTTACGAAATGTTGTCACGACACTTTTTGCTATAGTAAGCTATTGTAAGATGTGCGGATTGCACATGTATTGTTTTTTTTATTTTTTTACATGTTTCTCAGTCTATCTCTCTCTATTTTTTTTTCATGTTTCTCTGTCTGTTTATCTCTATAAGAGAGATAGAGATTACTAGAGATTGATAGAGATTGAGAGAGAGAGGGGGGGAGAGAGAACTTCGTTCCATCCGGGTGTCCCTTGACACCACCCAACTTTTTTTTATGGACAATTATAGTCATTGGCATTGAATGCCAATAACTAAAAGTTTTTATATAATAGATAATAGAGATAGTGTTATACCTTAGATTTTATTTTTTATAATTAATAATTTGTTTTATAGAATTCAAATGACAGTACCATTTTCATGTCATATCAAACAAAATGAGTCTCAAAATGTTTGTAGCAAACTTACCTGCGATCGCTTCCTCCACCATAAAAGAATCTTCAGAAAACAACTATTTGCGGAATATTATTCTATTTCGCGGTAGATTATCGCAACTTTACTTGTCTAGTTCATTTGTGCTATTATATATTTATCATTTTGCTATGGTTTACTTGTTTTTTTAAGTTCAAAGTGGAAATTTAGTTTTCTGTTAAGAAACAATCTAGTTATAATATAATATAATAATCTCAAATATAGATTTAAGCCTAATTAGCTATATTTCTTACTGAATTTCTCGTAAGCAGGTTTTTTGTTTTAACAATATACTTATTTTCCTCTTTCTTGATTATTTTTGTTTTATGTCCCTCTATAACTTTACCCTTTTTATTAGCCCCAAGCAAGAATGGCGTCAGCAAGACGGCCGGTTGTAAAACGCAACCTATAAAAGTAACAGTGGAAAGTAAACATAGTGCCCTTTTACACAAGTCGTAGATATCGGAGAATAGAATAAAGCATCTGGTTGAATAAAAATATAAAAGAGCTTACGTATGATACTAAATAATAAGAAGAGGACCTCTTCCGGAAATCAATGTGCTTCTGAATGATAATATTTGCTACAAATATTAAAATGTAAAAATCGTGTGTTCCATTTTCAAATTAAAACGACTAAACCGATATTGACCACTTTTGGAATGGAAATAGAATTTCTTTGTAACGTTTTTTAATTTTTTAATTTACAGAATTAACAGTCTACAGTAAATTCACAGGTAGGAATGTCTATAAATATACATGTATCTTAGTGGTATTCAAAAAATAATTATGATGACATGCTGAAAGTATTACTAGATTACCAAAACGCTGTCTCTTCACTACATGGTATAAAACAAAGTCGCTTTTTCTGTCCCTATGTCCCTTTGTATGCTTAAATCAATAAAACTACGCAACAGATTTTAATGTGTTTTTTTTTAGTATTATATAAAGTGATTGAAGAGAAAGGATTATATATATATATATTTCATTCATAACCGTGCAAAGCCGGGGCGGGCTGCTAGTTTCTAGTATAATTAGAAACAGTTTAAAACAGGTGTCCTGGAATATTTCCACACCAAGTCACAAGACACGGTAACGAGGCAGGTTTAAAGCACACGAGTACTGTTCGTGTGTCACACTAGATAGATGTGTGTGTAAATGAAGGTTTCATTTATGTCTCCTCACACACTTTGTGAAGTTTCTAGGCAATCTCAGATCCCTTTATACAGCCACCTAGGGTTGGAGACTGATGAACTATGACCTACTTAATAATAGGAAAACATTTTCTACTCTTGAATTTTGTATTTACTCCTTTGATTTGAAAATATCATTGACATTAGCAGTTGATAATCTCTGCCTGCCGAATAAGGGGCTTGACATAAGATATGTAAGTATACAGCGAAAAGGTTATCGTTTTAGCGATTTAAGTGACTGGAAGTGTAGTTAAACATAAGTTGCATGCATCCTAGTAAGAAAAATAATTAAATATAAATACGCTGTTCAGATATAATTAATAAACACATGTTATATTAAAATACTCTAAAATGCTAAATATATGTACCTTTTTGCAATTTTTTTTTGGAATTTGACAGCGAAGAAGCAAACTGTTCTTTTGATGGTAAGAGATAACCGTAGCCTATAGACACCATAAAAGTTGTAGGTGCGTGGTCGTCCTGTGCCCTGGATGGTAGGCCTGAAATTAGTTGCGTTGGATTTTTTTTAATAATAGCTGTTGCGTTACTTAAATTCGTCAGCGTGAAATTGTTGATTAAGATATGGTGGGGATAAGAACGGAAACGGGTTAAGATCGTATGCATCAAAATTTATGCAAAGGCAACGGTATTTATTAATGGTGACAATATTGCGTACAACGCTATTTTATTTTGCATCGGCCTTTAGTATTCGCCAGCCGCTCCGACGATCCGAACGTGTGTTATGGTGAAATTCGAAAACCAAGGTAATTTTTGTAAACTTTTCTTTTGTCCGATCTTGCCCATGCATTTTTGTTTCGCTATTAAAAAATACTGCTTATTTTGTTATTATTACTTCTAAACACTCGGTTTTAGGTAGCAATAGCTAGTCAGCTCTAATCAAGTCATGTCTAGGATCGCTGTCAGCTGATATCCGTACTTACCCCTGACGGGTAAAGATCGGATGAAATCGTCTGGTCTTCACCAATGTTAAACGAGGCAGTGAATGTCAAACTTTGAATTAATATTTTGATTCTAAGCTACGAGTTAGTCAGTAGTTTTATTCTGTAGTTATTAGAAAGTAGGAGTGTGTCACTGTTTCTTTTCATTTTTATGCTACTGAAATCATTATTATGCTAAAATAAACTTAACATTACGGTTTTAAGTTGTATACGAGTGTTTATTGTGTTTTGTTGACAAAAGATCACCATTGGTCAAGATTACAGTGATAGATTTCAATTAATTTTAATTACCATTCCAACTTCTTGGCTATTATTTTTTTAGTTAATTATTAGTGATATTTAATATATATTTATTTACTTGTAGATGCAGCGAAATTAACCAGAAAAAAAGACGACTGATTTCATATACCCAAGAAGATCTAGAAATAGCTGTAAATAATAAAGAATAAATGTACGCTGTTTCTTTACGACACTTCGGTATCAATTTCTCCACTCTCAGTGACAAAGTCCTAAAAATAATCATTGATTAGTATTAAGTAATTACTTATTAAGTTAAACGTATCTATCAGTAGAGCTGTAAGACTGATGCCAATTTAGTATTGATGAGCCCAAATTTAGTATTGTGAATACGGCAAGTTGATTTAAAAAATAAGATTCATTTAAAAATCGGATATAGGTGATTGATTGTAATTGATTTTTTTTCAACAAAATCACTGTTTTATTATAATTCACTTTAACAAGCAAGTATTTCTTTATTTAAGTTTATTTTACTTAATACGTCTTTCATATTTGTTCATAATTTGATTTTATTGTTACGCCAATAATTACCTACATCATTTTATTTTCATAACGCAATATTTAACTACAAATTTTACTAGATATTGTGTTTTCTGTCATGACACTAAGTTAAACTGATTTTACTTTTAAGTGCTTAATTACTTATAAGATTGTAAGATTATTTTCAAAAATATATAAAACTAAGGTTTATAAGTAGGTATTCAATAAAAGTTTATCAATTTGTAAACATTCCTTTTAATTATTAAACAGGTTGATTTAAATCCTGATTACGCCCACACCCACTTATTATTTTGCACCTCATTCTGAACTTTGATTTTTCTACATTCTGCTTGTACTTACTTACTGTATGTTATAAGAATAAGCCGAATGATATACCTACGTCCATCCACAAACATACACTACGATTTATACATACACTTACATATAATTGGCTTATTTATATAGCCTGCTTTCGCTAATATTTCCATAAGTAATCTAACACCTAGTTCCAAATCACATCCGATCTTTCCCTCGAATCTCGATAGTTCAAATCTCGGCGTGATAAAGTTTGACAATCTCAAAATGTAAAAAAAGTAACGCCTGGGGTAAGATCAGACGCTTATTTGTAAAAAACAATAAATTCGATTGAAGAATTAGTGAGCTAAAGTGTATGAAACTATGTTTTTCATATGTTTTAGAGCATTAATGATCGGATATATTTCTTTGTGTACTTAAAGTTACTAAGGAGTGAGTTATTGTGATTGCAAGGTTGCCTAACCTGTTAGTAAAAATATTTACGAATTTTATACCAGTGGGGTACAAGCGGACGGGATATCCCAATTCACCCTGATAAAGTGTTGGAAATCAGTATTATATGTGTCCTAATTATTTTTGTCTTTAATTATTTTATATGTGTCTGAAGTAACTACTTATCTTATTTACAGATTCGTCGTACCCTACCATAACATACCTACGTACATAAACATAAGAAATCAAACAGGTTACAATGGTTGGAGTCGGATATTGTCGGATAGATGGCTGACTATAAATGCAATAATGGAAGGCAGAATGGGATATCTACTAGCATTACATAGTTACAATGTTCCTAAGGGTACTTTAAAACATTATATAAAGAAGATTTAAGCCAAGAATTGAAGTGTTCCGGAAATGTCCTGTTATTAAAAATGTGTTTTTTTTTGTTGAGTTAGAAGGTCCAGATTATTTAGATTGACCAAAAATGATCTGCGACGTTTGGCATTCCAATTAGCCGAAAGAAACAGATTAAACCACAACTTTAACAAAAAACCGGACTTGCAGACTTAGACTGGGCTAGCAGATTCTTGAAATGACATTCAGCTGCAAGGGCGATGGGTTTCAACAAAGCTGTGGTAACATCATGTCGTGACACATGAAAGTTTTATTGGATGCACTGAGTGGGAATTAGTATTTTATGTACGCAAATGTTTGCCAATAATTTGATTATTCTGTGTTTTTATGGAATCTGTATTCACCACATTTAGATTAAATGCCTATCCGGTTTTAACCATATGAATGGGGTGAATTCGGATATAGATTTTTTTATAAATTTAGTTACAGTTCCTACAGTTAGGATTTAATAGTAACAATTTGTAGCCAAAATATTACCAAATGTATGCTTAATAATATATGATTTTAGTTTAGTTTATTACTAATTTACAGTAATTATCCTTAACTATCCGTTGTTACCCCACATTCCCCTGTTTTTTTTTGAAAATGAAGAAATATTTGAACGAGTTCTCTTAAGTCATACGAATAGGTACCTAAAACGTCGTGTATTATAAATATTAGGACAGCCCCACCGCAAACAGAATGTATATAAACTGGACCGAAATATCAATAAATAAAATAAAATCCTTTGTAGTAACTAGGACTTAAATTACTTAGCACTATATACGCACAAATTGCGGCGTCGGTGTGAGGGAAACCCCAAAATTCGGTGAAATGTTGAACATTTTCAAGTTTACGACAAAGCTTAAAAATCTCGACAACGCTCGGAAAAGTCAAACGCTCTCATCTACCAAAGGAGGTCTAAAATTTTGAATGGTGCCATTAATTCCGTGGCGCTGGAGAGGTTCGCCGGCACCTTTTGTTTAGCTTTCATTACCGCGCCTCTAATCTTAATTGGTAATCCTGAGCGGTATTCTTTTTATGGTCCTTTTTTTGAGAGCGTCTCAATGATTGTTTTTTAGATGAATAGAGACCAAAGGCACGTACCGCTATTACTATTTAAGTTGAATTAACGTTAAAGGAAATTAAGCCCTTCAGGTTGATGTGGTCACATTAAGCTAGAAATATGTTTAACTTGAAAACCCTTTTAAGATTTCGCGTTTTTTATAATGCAATAGCAGGAAAAATAAGCGGGATAATGTATTTATGGTTATGATCCAAACTGACTGATCCAAAGCTGGTAACTTTAGTAAGTAACATCCAAAGTGAAAGGTAGCAATGCGGAGGTAGATAGGAAACGTTAATCTTTATTGGGTCTTAAAAATATTTGTAAAAAATAAACAGCCCAGTACCAAAACTTACATAGACGTCAAGTATTTGAACATCGAAGTAATCCAAATCCTAAATATTACAGAGTAAGAATTCTAAAGAAAAGGGCTATATGAACTAGTGTACCGTAGTAATACTAGTCAGGTTGATTACACCTTAAAAAAATTAAGTTCTCTAAATTAACTAGATCATTCCATTATCTCGCAAGGGCTAAAAACTAAAATCTTTGATAATTTGAGCGCCGTAAATTTGTAAAAATCGACTTTAATTGCAAAACCATAATTATTTATTTGAGTACTCGCTACTGAGTGTAACTAAAAACCTAGTTTTATTACATCGTTATCGTGAGCTACTTCAAAAATTATTGAACTATTAACAAATCTAGTTTTTTCATTTATGAATTATATTTAGTTATAAAACGAAGTTTCTTGATCGCGTCTATCAGTCTGTATATTCGTGCTAAGCTCAAAAAACTACTGAATAGACTTTCACACATTTAGCACCAATAGAATTATTGATTCTCGATGAAGTTTTAGGGTTAAGTTTGCGTAAATTTATTGAAATGTGATGATATTTGTTCAACAGTCGGAAAAATCTACGCTCATTGGAAGATCCCATCGAAAACGCTGACAAAACACTTGGACAAAACAATGTATAGGGTATAATTTCAATCTCCGACGTTCAATATCCGACGGGAGCACAGTTTTATGTGATGAACATCTAGATGTCCGCATTTCTGAGTTCGGGTGTACAAAATTTATTGCGGTGTAATATACTTTAGTGTTTTTATGTATTAGTAGCTGTCCCGACGAACTTCGTTCCATCCACTCATTTTGTATGGGAAAATTCAAGATGCTGTTTTTACTAGTTTCCTCGTGATTTTTCCTTTTTTCTTCTACAAATAATTCAAGACCAAAATTCAATGCAAAATCTACTTTTACCGAGACTAACGAACAGCAAATGACTTTTATATCTAAGAAGATTATCATTTGTTAAAATTGATTTAAACTAATGGTAGAGTGATGTGCTATAACTTACCCGGGTAGATATTACCATAATATTGCCCTGGTGCTATAGCTTACCCGGGGATGTTTCAGTTTGGTATTGTCTACATGATGTGCTGGATTCGATTCCCAGGTGGGGCATCTCAAATTGTGTTTATTTATATCAATATAAATTACGTTGACGAAATGAAAATGAAATGAAATGAAAAATATTTATTTTCGGAATATGAGGGTTACCTATTTTTATTGAATAAAATTCAGTGCAAGAAATTATCTCTATGTATTCATTTTACACCTCGGTTCCAACATCGCATGGCGACCCTGTCGCTGGGTGGTCCGATACCGCCATATATGGCGTACGAGTGATCCTTTTAAGGCTAAGAACTCACAACGCGGTTTTCACCCGCGCCCGCCACGTTTGCGAGCCCGCGGCTTTTGTGATATATAGAATTATATGCAAAAAGTAGGAGCACATTTCAAGATGCGTTTTGCAGCCGCAGCGCCCGCGGTGTTTTGCGACTCCCGCGGCACCGGTCGCCTTCTGACAGAATAGTACAAATTTGCAGGCGATGATTTCAACCGCGGCGTCTTTGTGACAGGACAAATTACCGGTCTTGTGAGTTTATAAATCCGCAGTTTCATGACCGAGGCGGGCGCTGGTGGAAACCGCTCCGTGTGTTCTTAACCTAAGTCGAACACCGGCGCCCGATGTAAAATGTGTTTGAAACTCTAATTACAGTCGTGGTTATCAAATTACCTATTAATGGGGAATCACGGTAGTACAACGTTGCCCCACCAGTGATAAG
This sequence comes from Calephelis virginiensis, assembly GCA_002245475.1. Classification (NCBI taxonomy): domain Eukaryota; kingdom Metazoa; phylum Arthropoda; class Insecta; order Lepidoptera; family Riodinidae; genus Calephelis; species Calephelis virginiensis. The sequence goes on from NJDC01001428.1 coordinate 100,520, forward strand.
CCTTAACGATATTTACATACAAATTGGAAAACAAATGGTATCCGGAAAGATAACTCTATTAAACACGCCCTAAAAAATATCGATTGGTATCTTTTCACCATAGTAATTATGTTTCTCATAATAATTTTCATAGCTGCGATCCGTTATTTGTGAGTCTAAACAAGAAGGTACAGAGATGTACTCAAAGCACAATTGTGAGTCAACAGATAGCATAATGGAAGTACGGTGCTACTATTTAAATTATGCGCTTCGGCTTTACATTTTTTTTCTCTTTTTACACTTTATACTTTTATTTTTAAATTGGCTGACCTAAATTAGTTTAAGCGAAATGATTAATTATGCAATAACAACTCTATATATAGATATCTTTAAAATACATTCGGATTGACAAATATAGCTGAATCGCATTATTTAAATAGTATCTACTACTATATTCTCCTGTCTCCAAATAGCAAAGAAACGACTCCAAACATATTGCGGACCAACAGAAACATATTTACAAGAAATTAAATTCAAAAAAGGAGAACACGGGAGATTTTGAGGGAAGAATAGGCCATTTATATGGTCGAAAAAGATAACAATTAAGAATTACGCATTATAGGAATAATATACAATTATTTCTTAACGCTTTTACTCACAGTTATGTAATTATTACTATTGTGAGAGAGAAATTAATTATTATTATTTATTTAAATGGGTACATGACTCATGATGAAAAAATCTGTTTGACATTAATTTCTCTACAAAATGTTAATTTTGTGTTTGCTGTTAAAAATCCTGATTATTTAACACTTATGTTCGTTTGGCGAAAGGATGTAATGAAAATAATACCCACTATTTGATGGACAAGCACACGACTTTACTAATATTGATACCACAGATTTTTCAGGCCTAATGTGCAAGCTTACTGGCTACCTTACCCTTCCGCCTGGAACACTGTCGTTGTACCTGCGCAAGTTGCTCCACAGCACTTTACCACCAGTGGTACTTGGAAAGTGTCCCGGTATTTGGAGTGCTGGATCATTATACAATGTCATAGTTATCATATTTAGTTTAATTATTAGTGTTAATATTTTCAGTAAATTCCTGAAACAGCTCGCTGGTATTGGTAGTACTTTATTTTGTGACCGCTGCTTTAACGTCAGTGCTTGTCCTTGACGTGTTCTACTGTGAAGAGTAAAGTATTTAACATGAGGTCAAAAAGTCATAGCATGTAGGGACTGTAACATCTTTGGTTTCTATAAGCGTCGTCTATTTTTTATATCCAAAAACCCGTTCGATTATTTTTCATACATTTAATGAAACTTTTGTGAAGTTTACTAAATATCTTTAGGTAGTTTGTAGTACTTGAAAGATACGGTTCAGTGGACGTGAAAAGTAGCGAGAAATGGCTAGTGTTTCAGATATAACCACGGTAATATATTTTAATGGAATCCCAATAAACCGCAAGCGAACGACTTTTTGTTTGTAAAGGCATCGTAGCTTTAAACGCGAAAACTTTTCTTTTATAATTTAAAATATGAATACAGCTGGGCGGGATGTCGAAATAATAGCAATGTCCCAAAAAGGATTTCAATTTACCGAAAAATATTCAATTCACGGTTTTATCTCGATATTATATCTTAACAAATTGCAAACAAAGTGACAATTAACAGTGACGTTTTAAAGCGTCAACATTTTTACGGTGACACGATGAAGCAAGATAATTAAAAAAAGAAAGTTACATATTCCTTTTTACAAAGCCTTTAACATGAGTCGCTATAAATTAAGTTTGGTAATTTACATTTTAAAATCCATGGCACTTGGTCTGCAAATTTAGGTTTTTCAGCAGTAGAGACGGGGCTCCAAGTTTCCATACTAATAGTTTACGAAGACCTTAGCAAGTACAGCTATGTAAATGCCTCAGTTTCGATACACTTCTTAAATTTTGCTTCAGTCATTTTGGTGCATAAAAGTCATAAAATCTACGACCCTTAACATGTAGAAGAAAAAAATTATCGACTCTTAATTTTTTTCTTACTTAAAAATGTCTGCTATTCCTAAATTGGTGAATATGTAGACTAAATATGTGATTAGTGGGTAGCGTAAAGAATATTATAATAGATATAACGTCTCAAAAATGTCATCCCCTGAAAGCTAAAAAAGGTCTTGTAAACACATTATTGTTCCCAATACTTGATTTGTCTACTAAACAAGCTAGATCGACTACCTAACTTGTGCATTCGTTATATCTTTGGGTTGCGTAAGTTTGATCGTGTTTCTCAGAACCGATCTCAACTTAAGTGGCTAAATATTCAACTCCGTTGGAATGCGCTATTATTGTATATATTCGGTTTTGCCTTTTTAATGTACTTAATAATCTGTCCCTATTTAACAGAGCGTTTAGTATTTCTTACATCGCAAGGTCGATCGCAACGATCACATATTCAGACTATTTTAATGATTTCTATCTATAACACTACATCTTACTCTAAATCTTTTATTGTAACTGCGATTCGGCTATGAAAAAGTCCTTAGGTATACGTGAGTTTAATTCTCTCCCCATATTCAGGTTACGTGTTTATAAGCATTTCTTGAATACATAAAATTCCGAAACTCTTTGATTTCCGATACTCACACACATATCTTCACGTCGCTTACGGGGTAGGCAGAGAGTATCGAGTGCCAGACCTCACGATTCTGACAAACCTTACTTCCTTCCTTCACATTCATTACCCTTTTCATACAAACATGCCGGTTTTGGAGACTCTTAACACCACCCTCGGATAATATTTTGATCTGATCATGAAATGCAAGCCTTGATCTCCCCGGGTACCTACATCCATCCACATTCGCATTGTATATCTGTTTTGTTAATCTTTCATCTGTCATTCTTTCCACATGACCGAACCAGCGGAGCATTTTAATACTAACACTTCCTTTTAATCTCACTTTTTCTCGGATCTCACTGTTACGAATGCGGTCAGCGAGCGTTACACCACAGATTTTTCGTAGTGCTCTCATTTTGACCGCATTTATCCTACTTTCATGCTCTTTCTGACATACCCAACTCTTGCTTCCATACAATAACGTTAGGATATGCACAGAATTATGCAATGCGAGTCTAGATTTTTGACTCAAAACCTCGCTTTGGAATAGCTTACCCAAAGGCCCATTCACACTATTCCCTGCACTCACTCTCCTCTCTAAAAGCACAACCAAGATATACAATTTCATTCACTTGTTCCAGCACTACATCATCAACCAAAACTCTTACATTCGTTCGGGCTACGTCTCTTTCAAACACCATTATTTTGGTTTTCATCGCATTCAAATGTAAGCCCCTTTCTTTACAAATTCCCTTCCATAACTGCGACCAGTGTTTGCAGCTCAGATGGTATAGAGCCCAAAAGTACAGTATCATCTGCATAAAGCAGGCAGTTTACCACTTGGTCACCCATACGCATTCTTTCATTCAATGATCTTAACCTTTGAAGACATTTGTCCAAATATAAGATAAACAAGCGTGCTGACAACACACAACCCTGCTTGACGCCAATATTAACATCAAACCAAGGCGATATGCTGCCATTCACCTGCACACATGCTTTACACTCTAAATACATTGACTACACCGTACGCAGCAGGGACCCGACTATCCCATAATCTGGCAAAATGTCCCAAAGTTCCTTACGTGCAACGCCTATCAAACGCTTTTTCGAGACCCACAAAACCACTGTAAACCCTCTGACCCACAGCCAGATGCTTCTCTACAATGTTGCGGAGCGAAAACACTTGATCCGTACATCCTCTTCCAGACCTGAAACCGCCTTGAGCCTCCCACAATGTTCCATCGGACATCCCTTGAATCCTCCTTTCAACTATTTTACCATACACTTTTGATGCCAAACTGACCAAACTAATGGCCCTGTAACTTGTTCAGTCCATGCATGAACCCTTGCCTTTATACAAGGGCACGATGACCGCACGTCACCAGTATTCGGGTACTCTGCCGGTCTTCCAACGTTTGTTACAAAGAACCCAGAAAGAGTCCCGGACGGCAGGGACACCAAGTTTGATCATCTCAGCTTTAACCATATCTACTCCCGCAGCCACACCATATCTCATACTTCTTATCGCCCATTCAACTTCTTCCATCATAATGCCGTCAGATGCCTCCGCTAGTTCCGATACTCATACTTATTGATTTGGATTTAAGTTGTATACTTTAAATTAATTCTATTAAATTAATTCTGGTATCTATTGAAGTATTTCTATGGATTAGAATTGTTGACTAATACCCGTAAAAAAAGCAAATAATTTGCTTACTTTGGGATTAGATTCAAATCGTGTAACTTGTCCAGCGATATTTGTTTGTTTATTTATACTTAAATATTTGATATGTAATTTGTGTTTAAGTATATATCACTATAGTGCTAGTCCTACCTCAAGTCTATTTTATTATTTATGTAGTTTTACAATATTTATATGGTAACGAGAATTTTATATATTAGATTACATAGATACTTATCTTAGATATGTTGATTTGAGTTTCTTTGGTAAATTGAGGATCTTGTTAGTTTTTAATTATCTCTAATCAATTTATGTTGTTGTAGAAAATGTTTTTTTCGTTTGTCAAATTTTTGTGCATGTGTTTTTGTCATCTTGACCCAGAATAAATTGGGAAAAATTGCTTATTGGCATTAATTAACCTTAGTACGTTTATTAAGTGCAACAAAATATTAAAATAAATAAATAGATATTAATACAATTGTACCATCCACCTCTATGTGCACCCTAAGGATACTCAGAAAATACATATAAGATAGCATCTTCCGCATTGATTCTCAGTTTACTGTCACCTTTGTGTTCATATACAATTACAAATAGTTATGAATAAATCTAAATCTGTGACGTTGTCCAATTTGGATGAAACAAGCTGCAAGTGGCATTGATTTCATCAAACAGCAGTTACGAAATGTAGACAGCCGCATACCTGTTAATTGCAGGCAATTACAGCGGATCGGGAGTTCGATTCTGTTGACTAATGACAGACAATGTACAAGAGAATAGGCTCGCCGCCCCGTTGCTGTCGTCAGTCATGGACGTTCAATACATATCGCTCTATTATTAGCCATTTGTCTAATGTGTAAGAGATGTCGTGTTTAACTTTAATTTAAACACAAATTACAATTAATGAATCATTCACAAAGGAAGTACTTTGATGAAATTTTCAAGGCTTTATTCCATTTACATTAATTGAACTTATTCATACCATACAGTTTACAGTAAGAATTACTTCTTTAATATTTTTTTTTATATACTTTATGTGGGAAAATATGTTTATATTGCTACATAATTAATAAAAATAAGTAATAACTACTATTTATTCTACAAATGTAGTCGAAAACTTATAATTATCATAATAAAAAAAATATCGCCTTTGTGGTCTAGCGTCACGCTTGTTGGCGGCAATGGTCCTGACCATGATGATAGAGTGTTCCCCATAGAGCTATATGACCGTAGTGGAGAGCAAGTTGTTGGTGAGTAATTTTTGTGCACTTGGTTATGCCTGTACAGCGGGACAACCGGAAATAATGTGTGGTAAAGACTCACCAGGACGATGGCAGTCCTTACACACATACAGTCAAAAAAGTTTCGTTGTCAATCAAAAAGAGTTTCAGAGTTGCGTCATTATTTGAAAACTAAAAACTGTTTTAGAAATCAACCAACGCGGTTTAAGATAAGAAGGCCTTAAACAAAAATAGAATACATTACACAATAAAGTATCGGGAATGGATTAATTGTTTATAGTTCCAGAATCAAAACAAACATTTTTGAGCGGAGTTTGAATTGCCTCTGTTATGTATATTAAATACAGTCCTGTGTCATATTGAGCGTGTATTGAGAACTTCATAATGGACAAAAACGTCAAATAAAGTTGTGGTCTCAAATTTTGCATCGTTAATGGAATTTCATCTCCGGCGTCAATGAAAATGTTACAGAAGGCTTGCGGAGAATAAATTTAATCAAAAACCTCGTGCTTATCAGTGGTGCAAAGTCGAGATGTGATAGAAGATTTGTCTTACTCTGGTAGGCCATCAACGTGTCCGCAACTGAAGTTAACATCGCAAAAGTAACGAAAACAGTAACTGCTAATCCTCACTCAACTTTGAGAGGGACGGCCGCCTAACTTTCTGTATATATTTCTGTATTTCTTTCCGTATCGTTATGAATAATAATTTGAGTATAAAACATGTTGCCGTTTGGCTTGTCCCATTAAACCTAAATTTTATCCAAAATTGTTTTGTAACATAAGACATATAGCTTTGTAGGTTTACATCTCTACTAGAAAAGGATTGTCTTACAAAATGCATGGCCCAGGGTCGGTTGTTTTCTGCATATATGAAATCAACTTACCATTACACTGATACTTAGTTCAATCCTTAATTTCCATGCAGGAATCTCACGAGTTAGACTTGTACTTATTGTTTCACTGTCTGTCGCTTAAAAAACATCACCCATTAATCCTATCACCAAAGGAGCAGATGTTGATTGGATTACTGGAGAAAGTTTGCTTGAAGGCAGGAGCCCAGAGTCATCTAATTGGGCAAGATTAATCAAATCTGATCTGATAGTCCTTGTCCTGAAACTGTTAAGCATAGTTTAAGTGCCTGAAACATTGAAAGTAAACGCTGACTTTTGTGTACTACAAACTTTAATCTTATGTCGTTGATAATACTTAATTAAATTTACTTTGTTGTAAGTTTGGTTGTGCACAATAAAGAATTCATTAATTCATTTGTTAAGATGATATTTAATATACGAGTATAACATCTGTAAGATCAGACAAATTTAATCAAGGTGAATTCATTCGTTGGTAACGATTCATAGAAATATTTAAGTAGATGCAGAAATAAACTTAATAAATAACTAGATCTAGAAGAAGATCGTATTCATCACATAGATGACTGACTCAGTCGAGATTCGATCCCGCCTCGTAAATGTTCCGTAAATTATGCTAGGCTTGTATTCTCACTTCTAGACCAAATAGCCTAAGGTCATTATGATGGTTAAGTAAAATTAGTAATGTTTGAATCCAAGCCTCAATTCAAAATAGTTCGTTGAATGTGAAATTTTCAGAGATATTTTTTGACTTCGTTATTTTCGTCTATTAATATAAAATGAGGAGCAAGCTAGCAAAACCAGACTTTTCCAAAAGTCACAATTTTTTATTTACCTCTGACAATAAACATCTATACATTACTAAAAGATTTTCAATCAATTCTAGCTCTTTTATATTTAAAATAAAGATGTGAATTTGCCTTTAGACTCGTAAGAAAAGAAGCATGCATAACAAAATAAAAAATGGACGAACTGCTTCAAATAACATATTTAAAAATTATTTATTTATCTGTTAGGTCTTATTATGAGTTTCATGTTTAGTTTTACGATAAATTGAAAATGAATTTATTTTATTTTGGGTATGCAATAAATGATCCTCTTGCTTTGAACGTTCAATCTGTGTGTGATCACGGTAAGGGAAAATTTAAATACCAGGACTTAATAGTCAACGAAATTGCATGCATTTCGAAGTTGTTGTATGAGAAAACTAACAAAAATGAACGAGATGTACACTTAGTGCAATTTATATCACACTGCGGCATAAACGTGTAAAATTGTTATGACACTCCTGAAAACGAACTCAGAGAACCACCCAAAGGCCATCACTTCTTCTAAGACTTCTAGCTGTGAATGAGATTAAGCTGCAAAATGAAAACAATTAGAGCAAATCTGGAAGAACAATGGTCAGACAATCCTGAACTTGAATGGTTCAAAACCAAAATTTCCAGTCATGTATCAACTGCTATAGTTACAGAAAATAGCGTCAGTGATGCCGATGTTGAAGAATGCGATTGTTGTGAGCCCAATCAACAAGTCTTTGTATTATGATTTTTCCAATAAGGCTTATGATATAAAGTAATTAGATTTTCATTTAAAATACAGAGAGCAACTTTTCATTCAAAACCGGAGTTGTCCAAATTTTCGAAGAAACCAGACTTTTCCTTTACAAGAATAATAAAAAAATAACGGGTAGTTTTTCTGACTAACGTAAAACAAACGAACGAAACGTTTGTAGTAGTTTGAATGTACTCAATTCAGAACTCTGACTAAACTACGTTTGCTTCATTCAACGTTTCCGATCTCCTGTAAAAAATCGTTTAGTGGACAAGTCCGGTTTTGTTCGCCTGCTCCTTAAATATTAAGCTTGTCGTTTTTTCTTTGATAAACCAACAGACTTTTTAAGCGTTTCAAATTTGTAGATATCCTTTTTTAAATTGGAAAAAGTTATAATAAAAAAAATCGACTAATTGTTAATTAATGCAAACATTTTCGCCTATCGTTGAGTTAAATAAGATTATTCCTTCTTTCTACAATTATGTTCCTTTGTAAAAGTAATTCTATGTCATTCGTCAAGTGAGACAGTATAACTTCTTAAAAATTTCATCTATTTTCATTAGTCTCCAAATAACAATGGGTTGTGTCAAACTCGTATTTAAAGAGCGTCGAAAGCGAACAGTTAGTGCGGTCGATGCTGGCAAATCAAATTACCAAATGACTAAAAACTTGATACTTCCCAGATCTACAGTCCAATCTATCATTCAGCACTATTAAAACAATAGAATAACTTCTTGTTTGCAGAAAATTGGTCGACTGCGCATCAAGAGTGCAGCAGAAAACAGAGTCCTGAAGAAAATAATCATAAGCAATCGTCAAGCTAAAGAACTCAGGGTGCAATGGAAAGATATGATTCACAAAGACGTCTCAGTTGGTAAGAGCAAAAGAGTCGAAGCAAGGATGGGTTAAGGATTTTACACCGATAAGAAGAAACCACTGTTGATTGCTGTCCAAAAGAAAAAGGGGTTGAAATTTGCTCGTGATCATTTAAATTGGACTTCCGATCAGTGGCGTAGTATCATGTGGAGTGATGAGTCCAAGTTTGAAGTGACAGTCGGCGATGAGAGGAAATAAGTGATTCAGAACAAGAATGATAAATTACGCTTGGACCTACTTTCCATTCTAGACGAACTTTTTTGTATCGGGGCTCATACGATTAAAACTTCAGCCAAAACATAAATTAATAATTTCTCAGTTTAACTGCAGACATAACCATAACCAAGTTATATGTCATACATAAGTCAAACGTTAAAAAATAGTGTCGGCATATAAATATTAATTTTTAGCACTCCCTTTTCATACCTATTTAAACTTTCTGTAAGCCTAATTTCAAGTTACCCACCCAAACTGTTGTCTTAAAAAGAGTGTTCAAAGTTTCTGCGTTGCGTAATATTATATATTTACATCTTTAATGTGTGTGGGCAACCTATAATAAGCAAATAAAATGGTCAGCAGAACATATACTTGAGCATTTTTAGATTTTTTGACCGTAACCCCTGCCTAGATTTACGCCGACTCTAACTAACCGATCGTGAGGAAATGGCTTGCGGATACTCTTTATTCCGAAAAAGGTCATAGAATACTTTTATCCCGTTTACATTAGGGGTTCCCGTGGGAAAGGCAAAAAAAATGAAAACATGGCCGAGAGTGAAAACTTGCATTTCAATTTAATTATTTATTTTTTAGTATTCGATAGGTTACACTTAACAAATTGTCACGTTAATATTTCCAGATGATAAGTTTTGCAGTTCAGAAATTACAGAAATAAAATTTTCAATATAAATTGTTTTAATAATTATGTTCACAACTTGAAACCCGGAACGTAGTAGTAGTATTTGAACTCACACAATACACATTTGTACTTATCTTCACGCCGAATATCTGGAGTATTCGTCTATAGTCAGTAGTCTGTAGTCACGATTCCTACAGACCTAGGCCTAGGCCATCTCACGCTAACTTTTGTACTTTGTTGAAAATCTTAACCACACTTATTTTTTAAAAAAAAGTACGAGTTCGGAAGTTTTTTTGAGGTATAAACTACTCATCTTTAACAAAAATAGAATAAACGATACTTAATTTTTTTCCGTAATAACTGTTGTTATCTGTCAGGTCGAAATGCATCGAATAGGCTAGTTCTTTAATGAAAAATAACAAAGACAATTATCTAATAAAGCTATATAACAATTAAATTTGAAATAATATTTAAATGAGAATAATTTTCTGTATTTATATGACACGTTTAACCGAGTAATATGTTTGAGCTAGAGAAGTAATATTCGATTCCATATTTTATCGATTGGTAGATGCTATCTCGCAGGGTTCGGTAAGTCACTCCGCCACAAACTAGTCCATCTAACTTGTGTGTCACGTAAGCCGTAATACATAGTTTATATTCTAAATAGGAAGCGAGGGTGCGGTCTCAAGTTTACGCGCGACGTCGAATTAATTTAGCTAAGAAGATTACAGACGAGTGGGAAATTGACATCGTACTTCCATACCCCGCTCTACCCTGCTAATGTATGGTAGCTTACTGTCTCTTTGTGAATTGATTAAGTAGAGTTTTATAATGCTAAAGTTTTGAAGAGTACATACCAATTGGCATTTACTTTATTGTGCCCCCCCCGTCTCTAAGTAATGTAAGATCTATGAAATTATACATTTTTAAAATAAAATTTATCACTCATAGTAAAAACTCCCATAAAAATATGTTTATTGTACAAATAAAATATCCGCTACTTACTTTGAACATTAATATCTGTATATGCTTAACCGTCGGTTTATTTTAACCCAACTTAGAAAAGCTATATGATGTAGAATAAAGCCATATTATGGTTAATAATTAAATATAGAATAAAACTATTTTGGTTTTATTCTATATTTGATCTCTATTTAGTTTTAAAAGTTTGCCATGTAGTTCAGTTCCATTTGTGTACTCGCAGTAGGATTTCTTCTCAATGGATTTGCAGTAAAAGTTTCAGATATTTAATAAATAATACATCTTGTAACGTCTGCAATTTCAAGTTGAAAATTGCACCGAGATTGCGTTGCAGGTGGACGTACGCGACGGTATTGCAACATTTTTATATATCTCGTTTCAATTTCCTCGGGAGGGTCGCGGATTAGATTCGCTATCGGCATCTACCTTTGATGTGCACCAGAGCTGCGTTGTTGTGCAGTCTGATAACCTGCCAAAGTCAGTACCGGCCAGTTGAGGTTGGGGTTGGGCCAGGTTTATTCAAGGTTTAGTACTATAAACTAATATGTTTTACGTACAAATTTAAACGTTTGCATGTTTAACGTGTAAATTTAGCAATTTTTTATATTACGACCAATCAATACAAGACGAACGAATATGTAATTATGATGGTTAGGGTGGTGAAATTAACCCCGAATTAGTCTTAGCCAGACTCTAGCAACTATAGTCTGACTGCACCAGTGGATTGATATCGCAAATTAATGTATCTAATATTTATTCAAATAGTGATGGAACACAAAATTGGATGGAACAGAAAAAAGCTATTAGAGCTATTTATAACCTTAAAGTAAGGGATTCTCTCCAAGAAAATTTCAAGGAAATAAATATTTTAACCTTCAGTTCTCAATACATTTATGAGAATTTAATGTATGTTAAAAAAAATCTATGTATGTTTACAAAAAAATGTGATGTTCACGACATTAATACGAGGAATAAAAATAATCTAGCCGTATACAAAACTCGTCTCCATAAAATTAGTAAATCCTTTTTGGGTCAATGTCTATGTTTCTACAATAAGTTGCCCATCGATATTAGAGATCTACCTTTAAATAAGTTTAAAAAATGTATAAAAGCAAAATTATGTCAAAAAGGCTATTATACGGTCTCAGAGTATTTGGAAGATGAACATGCCCGGGGATAGAGATTTCAATCTCCCACTGCAATTTGTAATGTGATTTGTTGTACCTTTTATTTAAGTTAAAGTAAGATTGTAATTTATATTTTTAATCTAGTTTATATTGTAATTATTATTATTGAAAAGAGACAAGCCCGCTGAGTTTCTTTCGCCGGATCTTCTCAGTGTGTGGCCTCAATTCCGATCCGGTGGTAGTTTAAAAAAAATGTCGACGCGCACAAATACCACTTGTATGGTTCAAGTGAATTAAGATTTTTCTGATTCTGATTCTGATTCTGAACCGTCACGTTATTGGCGTGGTGCTACAATGACAGATTTGATTATTGTTGTGTGTATGTAATATGTGTTGAATAGACATAGTTAGCTTTTAAAACTTTTATATTTTAAACGTAACTGAACACCATTTCAATTTGTTTGAGTACAGAATTGCTTCAATACTGATTTAATCGCCTTTTGATAACGTATCAGCGAACGTACTGTACACGTGTCTGGTATCAGCTTCTCCAATTTTATCGTTATGATCCTGTACTTTATATTCATACGTTTATAATAAAATGTTTTTTTAGCATAATGATGTTTTGAATAAAAAAGTGGCCAAGTGCGAGTCGACCTTGCCTACGAAGGGTTGCTTGCTACGGAAGTAGCAGCAATTATAAATAAAGCATATTATATTTGATTATTATTAATGTTATTATTGATATTAAAGGACATTGGGATATTTTACTTGATGTCCTAATTTAGATTGATATAGTTATATTTAAGGTTTGTAAAAATGTGCTGTAATTTAAAACCCTCCAGTTGTATGTTGTCCAATTATTGTTTTTATCGCACACAGTTCTACTAATGGTAAGAGACAACCGGGACTTATACACACCATAGATGTTACAGCTGCGTTCCTGACCTTAGGTCGGGATATTAGACACATTATAGTGCAAGTCTACCGACTTCTCTACATACAGCTACATGAGAATGATATTATGGGTGCAGGAATAGGTAAGACGGTGGATCCCTGGTATCCTAGCTAACCACGAATGGTTTAGCTCGTAATGATCCATTTATATGAATATGTTCGTCGCTCCAAAGTTGCCAGGTAGAGCGGCAGAAGGTCTTATTTACTCAGAGGATCTAGATCAACAATCCCGTTTGATGTTTTTATTTAAAGCTACAAAAAGTATTTGTTTAATTTTTTCACGTAATTATTTTAAGTTAAGGATTTCCTCCTCCATATATTTAGTCACTATGGAAGTATATGTGAATTGTGCATGTATCTTTTTAAAGCTTAACTTTAAAAAAAATTGTAGGAACCTCAATACGAAATTTTGAGATCTTTTTTTAAAACCTCTTAAACAATCTTTAATTCCACATTTCCTAGTTTAAATTAAAATTGTAAAGCAGTAACTTAACCAGGATTGCTTAGTTACTATCCAACATATTATAAAGTTGGATAGTTTGATTGAGAAACCAACAAGCAGTCGAACACAGTCAACCTGGTCGTAGGGAGGAACTCACAATAAAAAATATAGATATAAATAATAAAACAAACAGTGCAATTAAAAGTCTGTGCACTTAAGTTTCCCTTGTTGGTTCGGGCTCCTTTGCAGAATAGACCATCTGCCTTCCTTGCCAGGCAGCTCGTAAAAGGAGAGCATAGGCATACCGTCACTAACACCGTGACATCAGACTAGGTGGTAGAGTTTCGCAGCGACTCCCCCGGATTGGTACCAACGCCTTTACTTTTGCTCGAGGCCTAACATCCCTGCCTAAGGTTGGCAACGCACCATTACCACCTTTGGTGTCTTTAGATGGCGCGACTTTCTTACCATCAGGAAATCCGTGTGCTTGTTTGCCTTCCAATATCATAAAAAAAATAATAAGTAGGTTTAAAAGTACTACCGGTTAGGAAAAGTACAGATACGGAGATAAAGTACAGATATTATTTCAGCCATAACTTTGGACATCGGTTGTCGGGGCAATATGATCTTTGGCACCTCCTTACAGCAACAGGAGTCTGGAGTACATTTGGCAAGGACATCTGGCAAGACAGCAGTACAAGCAAACAGACGATATATATATAAACAACAATTATCTTCACGAAACTTCAATTATTAAAACTCTCAGTAAAATAATGTTTATGATCTCTGTTCAAAATGTAGAACCAGTATGATGAAATATTCTACACTTTTTACAATAATGATATATTATTATTATTCTCAATTATGCTAGCTAATGAGTACAGTTCCAACATTGCAGTTCACAGAAAATACATTTACGTTTCATGTTTCAACTGCGT
>NJDC01001428.1:115542-133958 GCA_002245475.1 Calephelis virginiensis
TACGTCGGTAACAACGTTACGCATTTATGTCATCTAACAAATATTCATCCAATATCCAATAATTGAATATTCCGAAACTTGGCATTCATGGAACAAGCAGCTCACTATTGGAAATAGAAATTTCGTTGACGTTATTTTTAGGTGGAATGTGGAAATTGTTGCATACGTATCAGACACCTTCATTTGTGTTTTATTTAAATTTTGCAAACATCAGTGTACTTTGCATGATACATGGCAGTTTTGCTTACTGTGTCGACATTAAGGTATCGTAGTGTGAATAACACAGTAACTTTAAATATAAATACGACTTAAATTAAAATATTAGTTTTAGAAATAGAAATATAAATACTGGAGAAGAAGGATTCCATCAGTTTGACATGTCTATGTGTATGTTTGTGCATATGCTTGTGTGTAAGAGAGTTGAGAGTGTGCATTTGTAGAGTGGAGTAGGACTGTTTATGCCCTAGTTTGCTATCCTGTCCCAAAAAAACAACTTAAAACATTTTGTTATCTGGGCTCACTATTCTCATGTAATATGTTTTGCATAATTTATATTTTGCGATGTGAGGGCTGCAAAAAAAAAAACAAAAATGAGATGGCTCTGTTTGAGCAACGTGTGACGTCATAGGTAAGTCACAAAGTAAGTCACCGCTATAAGCTTTGAAATTTGATAGAGTATCAGCAACTTTAGTTTGACTTTTTGGTTGCGTCACAGATATGACGTCACAGGACTATTTTCGGGAAATTTTGAAATGTGTGACTGCGCATTGAATTGTAAAATTTAAGTTTTTTAGTTTTTCGAAAACTGTCAATTCTATGCACACTTACAATCTAAATTATAGTCGCCTTATATATAAATATAGACTAAAGTATGAGTAAATTTAAGTTACTATTATAGTTGATAGTACCTATTTTACTTAATGTTTATAAATAAGACAACAAACATAAAAAAAGTAACAGAATCTTAAATCCCGTTTTTAACCCACTTTAAAATTTTAAATTGAATTGCAACTATATACACATATGAAGGCCCATGGACCACGCAGTATTATAAAAAAAAACAGGTTATTAAGGTCAGTAGGGTTACTCTTGAATCTCGATATCATGCGAACTGGGAATTGGAATCATTTAAGTCATTTTGAACATACCTTTGAACCCAATACTAGCGGATTATTAACATTCAGTTACAAATAAATTCAACGAATCCGTTTAAATGATTAATTTATCGTTTACTATTAATTAAATGTTAATAATTCGCCAGTATTGGGTTGAATAGTACCTAAAATGACATACTCGATCCCAATTTCCAATATTGCATGAATAGAAGTTCAAGAGTGACCCTACAGATTTTTTTAGGATCTGGCGCCAAACGAGAAACTGTAAATTTATTGAAAATAATATGTTGTCAAGCACCTGCGTTTTTATACGATAAATGTTTTTTGTTAATCACTATATTTGTATATTTTTTTGTACGTTTGTTACGCGGTTACTCGGCCAATAACAAGCCGTGCAATAAATTGTGCCGGTATTGTGTAGTGCCATATTGTGAGGTACTAATAGTTAATTATTATATAAACAAACTAAATATTTATACATAATTTCATTATAATTATTTCTATTTATTACAAGTTTCATAATTTGGTTTTAATAAATTTGTAATACAAACTCCCTGGCAGACAGGCCTCTAACCTGTCATCCTTTTACTACAACCGTTTCCAAACCAAAGAAAAACCTCGAAACTCCTCGGCAATCAAGATCTCTTCAAGTTAGCGTGCTAAGGTATGTTCTTTTATGTATGTCTTATTCTGATGTACAAACTATATTTCTGTAAAATTTCATTGAAATCCGTTCAGTAGTTTTTGCGGGAATCAGTGTGTTTGTGTTCGTGTGTGTCTATGTGTGTGCAAAATTTCATGAAATTCGGTTCAGCAGTTTTTGCGTGTAGGAGTAACAAACAAGCAAACTTTCACATTTATAATGTTAGTAAGATTATTGTGGTTATAACTGGGATATGGAAGTTTTTCTGCAAGAAAATCCGAACTAATATATTTATGGAATTAATTAAAATTATCAGTAATTTGGGTATATATACGGATGGACATACCTACAATGCATATTATTTTTATAAATATGAAAATTTTGGCTAGGAACATAAAATATCTCACTAGTTTTAAAATGTGAAATACCTAATATTTCAGCATATGTTTGAAACAATTGTGGTGTTTTTTACATATACGCACACAGCTAAGAAGCGAGAAGTGATGTATGAATGTAAATGATGTGTGAATGTAATCTATTAACACAACTTTGCTCTTATACAATTTTTTTAAACACTAATTAAATCTACAGAATTTCTTTTTCTTTTCAGGACATAAGTTAAGAACAAGGAATATATGAATGGTATGTCATCATGTCATATGAATAACAGACGTCATCTTCCGCCAAATCCTACAGGTAACTAGGCAGAAAGTATCGAGTCCGAAGTAGTTCGATCCCTAAAGAAATGCGTAGAAAAACAGTATTTTGAACTTTTTTATTTATCTTAAATATACTAAAATACTAAATACTAATACTTACAGGGATGCAAGCTTGTATAAGATGTTTTTATATTGTAAGATATCAATCAGGCACCCTGCTCCCTGATGGTAGATATCCGTAGCCTACTGACGCCATAGATATCAATCGTGCGATTCTGTCGGCTATCATACCTTCCAGACCGGCAAATGACATTATTCCCTACACATGTGAGTAGCAACACGGCACTCTTCTACCAGTGGTCTATGGGCCATAACCCATTAAAACTATGCCTCTTGCGAGCTGCCTGGCAGGAAGGCTGATAGTTTATTCTCCACAGAAGACTCGTATCAATGCAGGGTAAAAAGTTCGGGATACTATATTTATCTTTGATGAGGTATTTGCTTACGACATCCAAACAATAAGATAAAACTACCGTTCAGCGTTATGGTCCCCTTTAGCATCCTTCGCGGCAGGTGTGCACTTGGACTGTATTCTTTGAAAGTCCTGAACATACACGGAATTTATATCTGATCTACAACAACTACAATCTCTGTCGATCACATGTCTAAAACAAACTTCGGTTTAATTAGTGGACCGGGAAGCTTTCCACATTATCGACCCAAGTTTTATACTATCTGAAGGTTGTAGAATAGTTGGTGTTAATGAATGCCAACTATTCGAAAAGCCGCAGAAAGTTGCCGCTGAATTGGATTTTAAGGAGAGGCCGGACCCTCGCAGTGAATAGTTGCTGCGTAGATTCAGAATGAGATTAATGGCTGATTTCATTAAAACTAAATTATAATTTAACAGTATTTCTAGCCTTTAGCTTTGAGAAATGAATCACAGATATGGGTAAATGTTATGACAGTAATTTATTGGAATCATTATATCATTATAACATTTACATCATACAAACAATAGTAGGTATATGTACACCTCTTTGTTTTATATTGCACATTTGTGTGTGTGGTTATGTTCCCTTTATTATAATAAACAGTATTTGACTATTAAATAATTTCAAGTTTGCAACTTAAGTAAATAAATGTACTCAGTGTGTCATATACCAGCTGTTACACGCGGCTTTGCCCGAGATTAATTGACCTAAGTTATTTTATCGTTCAAATGGGATCAAACTGCAAACGGTTTGCAAATCGATTAAAATCAATTAAATAGTTTATGAATCCACCGCGGACAAACAAGGTAACGTGTAATTTAGATATATTAAGACGTTTTTTTCAAATATTAAGATTGAATATATTCAATAAAATCATCAAGTCGCATTTCATAACTATTTTTTGACAGATTCCGAGATAGTTTGATGTAATTATATTATCTAAATTTTAAGTAGTCGCAACTGGTTTTTGATGACGACAAACCACTTGTCTGATCTTGACAAAGTTTATGGGGGACCACCTCGGAGTAATAGCAAACCTTTTGGATAAATGGTCACCAAAATGTAATTACTAGTCGTCGAGCAATCGCCAAACACGCATACAAATAACTTATAATTAAATTAAGAGCCTTCTCATTTTCGTAGATAACTGAACAACTTGATGGAAAATTACTTGTCTTGTTCAAAAAGTATATTAAAATGAACTGCCATTTCAACGTGCCATGATGATTTTACGGCAGTAAATATTCAGGAGTTATTCCCAATTAAAAGAACTACCCTTAGTATCAGTCAACGGTCATAGTTTAGCTCTTCTTGCGGTTTTAGAACGGTTAATCAATTCTGTTTTTTATAAATGTTTTTGGGGACAGGGATGTGATGAATCTATCGCTTGCAGTTGAAGTCATCTAGTTATATTAAAATCTAAACTAACCAATCAGTATCGTCGTCAGTATACTAGTCACAGTAATCAGTATAGGCAGCATAGTCTTGCAACGACTTGCTTATAGTTACATGTTTCATATTTATACATGTTTCCGCTTCCATAACGTCATTACCTACGCAACATTAACACGTGGTTTCGTAAATGTTGGATTCTCTTGAAATTTCACTCACTGATCAAAGACAAACTTAACAGTTTTATGTCCGACTACTCTGATCAGCACAAAAATAACAACATCGACAAAACAAGCGCTGGTATAACTTTCTTTTAGGGTTGAATAACTTTTTATAACATCATGAAAGGACGAAATGTATACCTTATCCATCATTTGTCCGAAGACATATCCTATTTTATCAGAACTCCACAACAAAATAATGGTTAAGCTCCACACGAGCATTTGTCTTCTTTAGCATCCTAATTCTTCTTTACACACAATTATGTCTTAGCGACCTTCAAGAAAAGAGCGTACTTATTCTTTAAAGGTCGGCAACGCATCTGTGATACTCCTGGTGTTACGGATGTCCGTGGGCGGCGGTGATCACTTTCCATTAGGTGACCCACTTGCTCATTTGCCTCCTTTTGTATATAAAAAAAAGTTGATGTTGCAGAATTTTCAAAGATTTGACATATGGGATATAAATGTAATGGGAAATGATGTATTGAAATTCCGACAGCATAGTAAAGCATAGTGTAGCCAGTAGATTTAAACATTAGACCGCAAGCCCGGCTGATTTGAATTGAATTAAATTGAATTGAATATAGGACAGCGATGCACCTGTGAAAAAAATATGAACCCAGGCAAACCCTATGGTAGGGGATTTTCCTCAATAATTTTTAATAACTTTATAAGTGCAGAGAGTTTAGTACAAGATGTTTTCCAAAAGCTCCGATAAGTTTGTAAGTCATGATTAACTTTCACTTCCTTTTGAATAAACTCCAAAATCAATTAAGCCCGTCAATCAACTTGAATATCGAAATATTCGTTAATTAATTTTGCCCTGATTTGTATAACATGCGAGACACGAGCTCACTCTCGTGACGGTTAACATAACTTTCAAGTAATTTGGCGGTACCTTTGTATTTAAAATTCATGGAATACTTTGTATGCAGTTTTAACCTCTAGTTTTTTGTTTTGTCATGGTTTTAATTTTGTTGTAGCTCTTGTTGTACCTCTGTCTTTCTCTTCGGGGATATGGACTTAAATATACTTCTTTTTCGTAATACTATTGCAGAATATGATAACAGTGCTTGATATTGATACACTTGAAATTTATATAATTTCCTTACTTCGGGATTAGACTCAGTTTGTGTAGCTTGTCCAGGGATATTTATTAATTTATTTTAACTCACCGTTGAAGTGTAGGTAATAGCCATTTCTTTTTGAAACCAACTATCGCCATACTTTTGCGTTACTGCATTGGTTTATTAAAATATTTTCGATAAAACAGCTGGTTACACTAAATTCTAACTTAAAATCTTAAATCTATAAGACTAACGTATGATGGAAAATAACCACTGACATTGAAGTAATGAAATTCGTCTGCTATGTTTAGATTCTGTACTCTTTTTTTATGATATTGGAAGGCAAACAAGCAGACGGATTTCCTGATGGTAAGAAATTCCCGCCGCCTAAAGACACCAAAGGTAGTAATGGTGCGTTGCCAACCTGAGGCAGGGATGTTAGACCTCGAGCAAAAATGAGTTTACCGGCTACCTTACCCTCCGAACCGGAACACGTAATGACGTTATGGCGGCAGGAATAGGTAATACTCTAGCGCATAGTTGGTCCAATCCTTTTTTGGAAAAGTGATTTAACAACACATTACAGTAACATCCAATTTATGTACAAACTATGTAAAATAATTCTAATTGAGGGCGCGTGGATGAAATGGCTGGCGTTCGGTCCTCTCAAAATTTTTGGCTGGCCACGTGCTCGCAGCTCGATCGATCAATTCATAATTCTAAATACTAATTCAACAAATCTACGTTCTCTTGAATGTTTCGTGAATATGACCAAATACGGGAAGTTTTGTCCTAACATAATTCCTTTGACCTGGACGATGGATTACGAATCTCGGAAACAGCTCCAATGGTTTTCATGAAACTTAGTATTAATGTTTTGGGGGCGAAAATCGACCAAAGCTTTGGCAGCTTAACTCGTTTTTTTTATAAAATGACGCTAGATCGATTTATCGCACCTAAACCCCCTTCATACTAAATTTCACCAAATTCGCCTCTGTGGTCTAGCGGTTCAGATGTTGGACTTGAATGCATGAGGTCCCAAGCTCGAATCCCGGGTCGGGCAACAAAAAGAAAATTTGTTTTTCCAATTTAAAAAAATGTTGCCCGGGATTGGATATGTGCCCGGTTGGCCATAGGCTTGCCACCTACTAGATTGTGGGTTAGTGTCTTCAGCTAGTCGTGAATGCCCTGGTTGTGCCTCTGCCTACCTCTTCGAGGACATGCGCGTGAAGATACTTTCGTATTGAAATCAAACGTCATACCTACTTATAACAATATCGAAAGGCAAACGAACACGCAAACTTCATATCGATTATTATGGCAACAAATATTTAAACGGTGCTTAACTAATCTGTCAAGGGGATAATACGATTCATAATTATAGGCTGCTGTACCCTCTACACTGAAGCATCACAATTTCGAACATTTATAATGGTACCAAAAGTAGACACAGTTTAATAATGCAATAATGTTATTAAGACAGGAAGATGGGTTTTCTTTTTAAATCAATTTAAATTAACCACTATTGTCTAGCGGTTCGACGTTGGATTTGACTTTAAGAGGTCTCGGATTCAATCTCCAGGTCGATTCGCAATTATCGGCTGCTATAAACTGGAACATCACAATCTCAAACTTTCAAAATGGTACCAAAAATAATTATAGTTTAATAATGCAATAATGTTTTAAAGACAGGAAGAGGGGACTTCTTTTTACATCAATTTAAATTAGCCTCTGTGGTCTAGCGATCCGGCGTTGGACTTAACTTTATTAGGTCCCGGATTCAATCTTCAGGTCGGGCAACAAAAATAAAGTGTGTTTCTACAACTTTATGATAAAACCTTGGATTGGAATTGTGCCCAGTTGACGATAGGTTTGCCAGCTATGATATCATGGGACTCTTGTTTTCGGCTTGCCGTGGGTGCCCTGATTGTGACTCTGCCTATATCACTGGGAATACGGACGTGAAGACAGTTTTACGTTTTTTAATTTATGTACTAAACATTTAGTATATATTTTAACTCTTGTATCATGCAATCTTGAAGAATAGCATTTTAAACACAAAAATTAACATGCAATTCTGATGGTTTCGTGCAATGTTTTCTCTGGTGTCTCGCCTCCAGCGTTTGCACAACGCTCGAATCTCGGACGTGTATGTTAGGTGAAATGTTTACAATACTATCCATTACTTTTGGTTTAATGAGTGACGATTGTCTCTGTGGCATAACGGTCCGTTGTTGGCGTTAATAGCTTGAGGCCTCCGGTACGACTGCCAGCTCCGGCTGCTAAAATTATAAATAAATACTCCTGGACAAGTTACACAGATTGAATCTAACCTCAAAGTGAGCAAATTATAAGCTTGTGTTATGGGTGTTAGTGAACGATTATAATACATAGAAAATATTTAAATAGATACCAGAATAATTTAATAAACAGCCAGACCCGGAAATGCAGACGTCTAAATGTTCATCACGCAAATACCTACCCTGGTTGGGAATGGAACCCGAGCCTCACGGTTGGTCAGTGTGGTAAGGCGTGTATGCTAGGCACTCGACCAACGAGAAGGTCAAAATATCCACAAAAAGCAACAATGGCTGGGATTTGAGAATCGGCAATATATGGGACTATGTAACTCTGCCTAGTTTTTCCGGGATATGTGCGTGAAATACTTACTGACTTAGCTGTAGTCAGCGACTTGTATCATTTTTCGTAGGTACTTACTTGCATAGTTACAAGTTGGTCCAAGCTTCTTTGCAGAATAGACCGTCTGACTTCCTACCAGGCAACTCGTAAAAGGTATGCTCGCCTTACCGTCACTAACACCCTGACATCTGACTAGGTGGTAGAGTTTCGTAGCGATTCACCCGGATTAGTACCACCACCTTACCTATTCCTGCCGCCATAACTTCAGTGCTTGCCGTTAAAGTGTTCCGGTTTAGAGGATAAGGTAGCCCTTAAACTTAGTTTGGTTCGAGGCCTAACAACCCGGCCTCAGGCTGGCAACGCACCCTTACCACTATTGGCGTCTCTAAACGGCGTGAATTTCTTACCGTCTGCTTTTCGCACACTATTAACACCACCCTCGAGTTGTACCTAAGCAATTTGTTATACCAACCTAAGTCTCCCTTGGGGCTAAACAAATCATTTGTTCTCATTGTACATAATATATTTTTCAATATTTTATCTGCCATTCTTTCTACATGACATAATCAATGGAGCATGTCCTTTCTTATTTTTAAAACACTCATTTACTTCGTTGGTAACACACTTGAGGTCCAGGTACAACGTCATAATTAAAAAAAATGAGAATCACACATAGAATCTTAATGATATGACCAATTCTTCGTTACCACACGCTTTCCATGGATAAATACTAAAAAGGAAAAAAAATGTTTAAATATCAAAAAAGTCGTTTTTATATCTATTTGAATTTAAAAGCACATTTTGTCCTTTAAATTCTAATTAAAAAATGGTTAATTAAGATAAAACATTTAATCGTACAAATAAGACGCTAAATTTCAATATTATTATTGGGACAAATAAAATTATAAAATCTCATGACAGGCAACCCGCGCCTTTCTAAATATTTTTTCCAACAACTAATTTTTTTAATTCGAATTTACAATTTTTTTACGTTTTAGTTAAGTTATAAGTGAAACCGACTATTTTTTTATTTTTGCTTATTACAACTATTTATTTATACTTGAAGTACCAAAAACAGGAATTTTCTATCAAAAAGATAACGAATCACCTAAAATAATTTTAATCCCAATAATTTATTCAAAAAAGGCTTACCTATTACAAATGCCAATAACCGAAACGCACATAAAAAGTTTAAACTGGTATTCGTTCATTTCATAAGCTGATTACGCGTACCCTTTTAGGATTTTCGATTCATTTAATCCTAATAAACATGAAGCGCTGAAAGCTTATAACTAATCTGTTAACCACCATTTATTGGAGACTTTGGGATGCTTTCCGTCTGCTATTTTGAATAAATGACAACTATCAGATCTCGTGCCTTCAAATGTTCCATGTCGTCATTACGCTTGCTCGCGACACTTATTGGTGACAGTGGCAAGAAAGAACATATTATTTGTCTCGTAATATTTCAGACTGTATTGAACAACCAAAATGTCGCGATAGATCATTGCTTGTAGATTTTTCATGTTTCCCACGTTCCATCACTTACTATTATTTGATAATCTTATGTTACATAGATTGAACGCAGACCAAAATACATGATTTATAAAATACACATCATACAAGTACTTTCTATTTCATCAGTCTGTGCATTAGATGCACGTAAGGTAGCCGGCACGTAATTTCTCAGTCTTGTCCCCGACCACGGAATAACAAAAACACAAAAACCCGATTGTAATTTAGAATTAAAGTTATAACGTACACACCAACAAACGTCAATAATTTTCTTGTCAGATCTAGACCATTCATTACTCGCTACACTTACATGGTGAAAAGTTTGTGTGTTTGATTGACGATAAAATGTGCAATTTTAATATAAATAAAGATTAGTAGGATTAGTTTATTTATAAATAGAAGTGAGATTACATTTAGTACAATTTCCAATTTCAAATTTTAATTCAACATTTGGAGGTTGCAAATTTTATAATATTATAGGTACTTGCAATATGAATAATCACGTACATCAAAATATGTAAGTTAATAAAGGATTTTGCAAAACATATTTATACAAATACGCGAGAAACTAATAGCTTATATTTGCAACCAAAAATCAGAATTAGCAAAAAAAATATTCACATGGATGGTGGATGGAAGTGGCACCAGTGCGCGTTCTGAAACACTGGATCTGAATCGCTGCCACACACTGAGAATATTCGGTAAAAATAATTCAATCAGCATGTCTTTTTTTAAATTAATCGTGACATTTACTGACAAAATTTTATCTGATACAAAACGTAAATTACACTTGACAGTCTTACTACAATTATTGAGATATATCACTTGTGAAATAATTACAATTAATTACATTACGATTTGCAGTTACATGTTATTGAAACGGCTATTCTCAAGCACATTCATCTTCTAAATATTCTGCAATTTTGTAATAGTCTTTCTTACATAACATTGTTTTAATTCAATTCTTAAACTTATTTATGGGGAGATCTTTAATGTTACTGGACAGCTTGTTGTAAAAAAGTATATATTGAGCCATGAAAAACCTACTTATTTTATCGAGACTAGGTATAAATACTGCCAGATTATTTTTAATTCTCAAGAAAAAAAATAAAGGTTCAGATCTACACGGACGAAGTAGGATGTATTTATTAGTTTATAACAAATATCCAATATCTGACATGGCGTGATTACCGAAGGTGACAGTTTCTAGTGCACGACACATTGTTCGTTCCCACCTCACCTGCTTTTATTCAATTAGGAGATTTTGACGAACATGAGCCCGCACGCCTCCAGGCCTGTCACTATCTATTTTATTTTTCATCTGTGCCATCTGGGACACGTCGAATGTGAGGGAATTCTGTTGGATCTATCTACAGTAATTCCATTAGATTTTTTTTTTTACAAAATCGCTAGATTTCTAGGCGTGAGCTTCCCTGATACAGGTCGCTGTGAAAGATCTTAATAATTGAATCCATACTAGTGATAGCCCTCAGCCCGGTGCGGTGGTTGACATTCGTATCAAATCAAAACTATATATTGAAATACAAAATATTTATTTTTAAAATTCAGTAAGATTTGACAACATCATAGTAAGTTATTGTATAATAGTATTAATTATTTAATAAAAAAAAACATAATATTGATGTGACAATCCTTTGTTTGTAAGGGCTATTTTCAGTAGCAGACTTGATATGTGATAAGTCTAGAAAAATACTATTGTAGACGTATATCACATGAGCCAAACCACGGAAGTATAATGTTGGGAATTTTAGGAGTTCTTAGTTTCCAATAACCCTCGACAAAACCTATTTGTAGTTAAGACACATCTCGAATACGTCTTCAGAAACCAAATAAAGAAAACGCACCGAAATCGGTTTATTTTTGTAGTAGACACATATACACACAGACAGGTGAAACTTGTGTTGTTATGTCAGACAGATAGACGAAAATTCTAAAAACGCTGCAATGTGTGCTGTTGTTTATTTTTAGTTATCTCCACTTATTTTTTTTAATATTTGCAATTTGAAGAACTCACTCTTCTGCAATTTTGTAATACGTTATGTTCAGTCTTTTTAGGCAGTAACAGAAAAGCTAGTATAATGTTACTGTAAGTTATATTTAAGTATAATTATAACTCGAAACTTTAGTTTTAGTGAAGTTAATAACATCATTTTACACTTGAAACAAGATTATGTATTTATTAGCTATTTCTATTATTATGAACCATCTTCATGTTTTCTAATGACTATCGTCATCTTTATTTTTTTGTGATTATTTGTCACATTAAGCTTGGAAATACCATATAACATTTTTTTCCTAAAATTTAACACATAAAAAAATGATACAAACTTTCTTTTTCACCTTCTTAACATAACATCGACTACTAAACTATTTACTTCCACGACTTCGACAATTTTATTAATTATTCGCAAACATGAACAAATATCCACGTGTTAAATTTGCCACGTTTAGAAAATACGAATTCGATTTCATTTTCAAGAATTTGCAATTTCACCCAGCGAACCAATATTCCACAAGTATTGGGCCCAATACAAAACATTTGCGATACCTGCATCGAACAAGAAATCAAACTCGCTCCGGGGTACGAGTTGAAAATTTCTCTAAGTTGAACATTTTTGAACGACAAAGAGAAAGTTTGGTGTAATTCAAGCACTGGCTAAACTATTGCTGGCATTTTCTAAAGAACGATTGGAATTTTCATTCCATTCTTGTAAATTTCGTGAAACTTTTCAAGTAGATTTGCAATTTGACTTTTGTTGTCATTAGGGATTGTTCTGCTTTTCTTTGGAGAATAGGAGTGTGGAAGTCCTATTTTTTTCCCGTTGCATAGTAACAGAAAAAAACTTAAAAAATATCCATACTCTCTGCGTATAATGTTAGGAATTTGGCGTGAAGATAAGAAAGTAAGAAAACCTATCAGTCGAAGTGCTCCGGCAAGACGGACAAAGCGTAGCATGAGGGCAAAACGAAACCATATTTTCTCTTAGCGTTTCGTCATTTCTTTAAGCCCTCGTTCGTACCTTGGGTTTGAATTTAACGATATAAATAATATTTTCAGGATATTATTATGTATTTAGTAAATTTATCAAACACTTCGCAAAACAAAAATTAAAACACTCGTTGAACACGTGAATCCCTAAACATTGTTTAAAATTTGATACACAAACAATGACATGCTGCTACGTCATTCACGTGTAGCATGTTATGGGTTGGATATCAATTTTGGACAATGCCTTGTTAAACAGGTATCTAGTTTTATGTGGTCAGACGGATAAAGTTTCAACTACCTGTCTATAGCACTTAAGAGCTATTGTAGATATCTGAAAATCCCTGACATCTTCACTGGCTCACTGATGCTTATATAAACCACATGGTATACCCTAAATGTTTTCTGGTATGTAAGCTACTACCAGCACACAGACTATGACAAATTTTTGAAACTTGGAACTTTTCTAGGAATATACGAAATTCAATGTACAAAAAGAACAAAAATCTAACTACATGTTACCCACACACACGCAAACATACACGCACATATACACGTCAAAGTTATAACACCCCTCGTTTTGCGTCGGGGGTTAAAAAGTAAGTTAAAATCGTTTCACAATTTCTAGGAAAATAATTCAAAAGATACATGAATAACAAAAAATCTTTTCTTTTTTAAAATTGGCCTCTAGTTTCGTAATAAAATTTCTAGTGTAGTAATTGGAGTCGGTTCTGAAATATTGTCTAGGTATGTAACACATAAATTCAAATACTGTTCGTATAAACTTTTCAGTAAAAAATATCTGAATGAAGGTTGATTTATTTATGCTATACTAGGCTAGGCAGACGAGATTTTTCAAAATTAAATTGATTTAAAGTAAATTAGCAATATAAATATAAGTCAGTCACTTCACTGTAATATGCTTGTACATGGCTGAATAGATGGGTGAAATGTCATGTCAGTGGATAAATGTAAGCACATAAATTGTTAAATCTTGTTTATAGCCCTTCTTCTTAAAAACAACTTAGCTGAAATAAAATTCATGTAGGCAAGTCGACAAATCTCAAAACTCTTGTCGGCCAGTCTCATGTCAGATAGAGATTTGAAATTTGTTAATTTTTGTATTTTATCAAAGTAAAGATGCTTCTTCTTCTTGATTTATGATTCTTACAACTGGTATGCGCAATCCTCATTGGCGATTTCACATTAGCTGGTAAATACTTTAGAATCATAAGAACAAGCGGTTTTTCTTGAGATTTATTCCTTGACCGTCTCGTTGGCCGAGTGGTTAGAGTACACACTTAAGCTACAACAACACCCACATGGACAGCGATGCACTTATAACATAAATTTTTAGGTCTAAGAGCAAGGTTATCTTCTTCCATCGGGAAAACCGTGTGTTTGATCTCTGTCTTTTCCCATTTGAGTCGATTTAGTACTCAAGGCGTTTCGCATTAAAAAACCTCCACCTAGGCTCTAGTTCGATTTCCGACGGGGGCTGGCATTTGTGTGATAAACATCGGTGCCAGTACTGCCTGGATCTGGATGTTTATTATATTTGTTCCATTATCTAATTAAAACATTAATTTTATTTTATTTTACCATTAAAGGAAAACTTACAGCTGGCAAAATTAATAATACAAAAAAATATGTTACGAGTATATAGGGCCAATTACAAGATTTCACTTATAAATATGTTAAATGTTTATGGTTACGCATTTACAAGTAAATTAGAAAAATAACAGTATGAATATATCAGAGTAGGCACATTTTACACACGTAAACCAATGACTACTTATCTTAAAACTAGTGACGAAGACAATGATTATTTAAAAAAAAACTATCCAATAGAGTTTTTTAAGCTTTGTTATAGAGTTACTAAACAAATCAAGGTCAACATCTTGACACACCGAGTTAAAAGTGCGACATGCTCTAATTAAATAGGAGTTTTGCCTGTAAACAGTTCTCGTCTCAGGAAAATGAAGCAAATTAAATCTTCTCAAAAACGCAGCAGGTGCACGTAGGGATATCTGGTGAAGCGACTTAGGCATATCTACTTCACTATTCAACACCTTCGATAGTAATACAAGATCAACTATCTTCCTCCGCTCATAAAGCGGTAAAATATGAAACCTTTTGCAACGGAGCTCATACGTAGGTAGATAACACATTGAGCGATACTGAATGTACGTTAAAAAAACCTTTTGAATACGTTCCAACCGATCTATGTAAACCTTGTAATCTGGGTATATTAGTAATATCCAAAATGGCTGCGAACAAAAGCACAATACAGGGTTTTTATATTCATAATATTTTTGAAGTCACTAGAAATTCGGGTTACAAAACCTAGGGCCTTAGACGCTTAATGTGTATTAGTATCGTTGACAATCATAACATCCACAACACAAGTACGTAGTTTGTTTACTTTGGGGTTAGATAATTTTGTTTAATTTATCTAGGGATATTTATTCAACAGAGGTATTTAGTTATTTCCCAATATTTTATTTCTGTGCTTATCCCAACGTTATTGTATGGAAGCGAGAGTTCGTTATGTCAGAAAAAGCATGAAAGTAGGATAAATGCGGTCGAAATGAGAGCGCTACGGAAAATCTGTGGTATAACGCTTGCTGACGCTGAAAGAAAATGTTGGTGTTAAAATGCGAAAGGTCATGCTCCGCTGGTTCGGTCATGTGAAAAGAATGACAGATGAAAGGTTGACAAAGCAGATATACAATGCGAATGTGGATGGATGAAGGTACCCGGGGAGAACAAGGTTGACATTTCACGTCCCACGATGAGATCACTCGGATATTATCCGAGGGTGGTGTCAAGAGTCTCCGAAACCGGCGTGTTTGTATGAAAAGGGTAATGAATGTAAAAGAAGCCAGACAGGTTTGTCAGGATCGTGAGGTCTGACACTCGATACTCGCTGCCTACGCCGTGAAGGACTTGGCGTGAAGACATGTATGTATGTACGTATGTGTGTGTATTTTAAAAAGGAATTTGAGTGTGAGTGACTTTTTTAAATGTGTATTTAAATCTAAATGTATTGGATCACAAGTATCTCTTAACAAAATAAAAAATGAGATGTATTTAAATAAACAACATTATCGAACGTCAGCAGATAGAAAAATAAATAACATTCTAAAAGTCGACGACATGCATATGTCTGGAGCCTTTGTATCTTCTATCTGGTAAACGCAATATTTCATACACGAACTATGGCAAGACGTGTATTATTATATTCTGCGACGTCAGTAAACTTGATGTATGTCTAGAATATAATATGAGAATTTCCCTTTCTTTTTCATTATTTTAATATCTAACCTTTTGGAATACACTCGAACACCTAAAAAAAATAACACGGAGTTTCATTCGGTACTGAGTTACGAACACGAATTCATATTTTGCTAGACGAAGTATTACATTTCATTTGGCTAAACCATCCTCTAAGTTAATTTTATGTCTTATATTTGTACATATAATAATTAATTGAATCATATGTTCTAAGTGTTTCATAAAATCATTTCTAAAATTCATGTTAATGCAAATTAAACAACTACTTTGTTTGGATTCATTAATTTATCGTGAATTGAAAACATTTTCCAGAATTTTGGCCCCGTACTATTCCGGGTCAACTGAGTAGAATAGACCATCTACAGCTGAGTAGAATAGAGCAGCCTGTATAAAGCGAGCACTGGTTAAAATATATATTATAACCAACAAGACCACTAGAGTAGAGAGTAACGAACAAAACCACTAATAGAGTGATATGTAGCAACTTGCCCGCAAAGGGATTGATCGCGTTGCCTATTACCTATGCCTTAATTATTGTTGCATGTTCTGTCAGGAGAGAATAAAAAAATATTTTAATAGTTGCCGAATTCAAAGCAATGAGTGGACACAAGTTACGGTCACTTGTGATGGTTGGTAAGATAAGTTTGAGAGTTTGTAATGTAAAACGTATTCCCCTAAAAAGTAGTCACGTCTCCTAACGAACCCTGCAGAGACAGTCCGCAACTAGAGAGGAATCAAAGTCGTTAGGCATCGCCTGCCGCTGACAGCGTTCGGCGAGTCGTAAACTGACACAAACAATGCGATAACACCGCAGCCGCCACCTATCTAAATGCATTGGCAGTTTCTTTATCTTGTAACCCTTTTGAATGCGACTGCTTTTACAGTACTGTTACTCAAACAAATCCACTTAGAAGACAGTAAATAAGCACACGGCCCTCCTGATAGTAAGAGATAACCATTTGCTATAGACACTATACATACCGTACTCTCCTGATCGGAACATGCTACAGTAATTATGGCGACAGTAATAGATAACGCGATGGATACCTACCTAGGTAAGTTGCTACATAACACTTTACCACCAGTGATCTTGGTAATAACCTACCTTTTAACCAGTTTTTTGTTAAAAAGTAAAAAAAAATGCTATAAAACCTAAGTAAAAAGTTATACAATATCAAAGCAAAAATAACACTGTCTAATATAATGCTTTAAGTACAAAAAGTACTTAGTATAAGCTACTGTAAACTTGTGTATCCTTAAAAATGTTATAAACTCGAATATTCTTTGAACGAATGTTAATAAATAGCCATGTACGTTTACAATTAGACGTCATAATATGTTTATGTTGTTTTTGTTGCCCCCAAAAAACGCCCTCTCCAGCACCTGCGCTCCGCAGGCACAGGGCTGGAGTTGTGGAGTAGCTTGACTCATTTATTAATTTATAGCGACCCGGCCCGTATTCGCTCGAATGGTAGAACTTCTACCAAAAACAATGTTGAAGCTATAAATATGAGAAAAAGGAAAACAAATGGGATGAGTTTAAGTATGCGCAGTTCTTTGTGTACGCAAGTAACTTAGTAACAGAATTAGATGAATGTACTATTTCATATTCGGAATGATGGCCCATTATCGCTTAGGAGAATTTCAAATAGTAGGATAACATAAGAGAAATATCTTTCAAGAAAGAAAGTATGGAAGTTTTCAAAATAATAATAGGCCCCTCAGGAGTAAAAAAATAAAATAAATTAGGATATTCTTATTACAAATTAAGAACGACTATTTTTTACATGTTTCCGTGCATAGCGTTAATCTCTAAGCGAGATAGGGTTTGATACAGCGGCGTTACCTCTCAAATGTTACAATACAATATTTGGTGTGTACTTGTGACAGTATATGACTAGTGACTTATAAAACACTAGCCAAACTGGCGAACGTCGTACCAATTGACGTTGATTTGACCTACTGACAAACTGTAGTTTCGTATTGTTTTTCCTATTACACACTATTTTAAAAGATAACAAGAAGGCTGGGGTAAGAGTAAGTAGAAAGTAAGTAAGTAAGAGTAGTGTAATGTACAGGCTTGTGTCTTTTTAGGGTTGAATTTTACTCGTCCTATTCTCAGGGCCCTCTCTCGATAAGTTTTATTTTATAATATCAAACCTGTTCCTGCTCTCCTCGAACTGTGTCCGCGAATCCTGGGCACGGCCCTTACAAAGAGTATACATCTTGATAAATGTCAGTAATTTATTCGTATTCGTTTAAATAGTTCTACAATTACCACATTGTCAATTAAGGTATCATTGGAATAAATAAATAAATTTTCTGTAGGAGGACCAATGCTACCGTTGATTATTTTGGTATGACTC
>NJDC01001428.1:134505-150560 GCA_002245475.1 Calephelis virginiensis
ATAAGTAAATAAGAGTAGTGTAATGTACAGGCTTGTGTCTTTTTAGGGTTAAATTTTACTCGTCCTATTCTCAGGGCCCTCTCTCGATAAGTTTTATTTTATAATAGCAAACCTGTTCCTGCTCTCCTCGACTTGTATCCGCGAATCCTGGGCACGGCCCTTACAAAGAGTATACATCTTGATAAATGTCAGTAATTTATTCGTATTTGTTTAAATAGCTCTACAATTATCACATTGTCAATTAAGGTATCATTGGAATAAATTTTCTGTAGGAGGACCAATGCTACCGTTGATTATTTTGGTATGACTCCAATATAACGGCAGGAGTAAAATTCGGTTAATATTAGAGCTCGCATCACATTGTATCAGGTTGAACCATGAAGTATTTTACTCAGAGTCAATTAATAGTAAGGCAAGGGTTTATTGGCGGCTTAGCAGCGTTTTCTTTGTTTCTAGAATTTTCCGACAAGTTGAACAAATGTCGTCATATTTCAACTTATTCACATAAATTTTTAAAATATGTAAAACACCTAAAGTTTTTTTTACAAATAATCGTATCTGTTAATGAAAACCGTATCAAATTTTAGTAACCACTTTGAGTTTATCATAAAAAGACTTAGCTAAAGTTCTTTGTTTTTATAATTGAGTAATTCTATGTGCCTGAGTTACTTGTTTTCCAGTTGAGAATAGCAATATACTGATAATAATTACTTTTTACCGATAATGATTTTCGTATCGTGACTTACATTTAAAATTTTAATTAAAATCAATTATCAGCAAATAAGTTATTTCTTTTTCTGTAATATTACCAACAAATAAATATTAGAACCGAATTTTGCATTTTTTGTGAATTTACATTTTTCATTGTTCCTTAATCTATAAAAAACTAGCGGCCCGGTACGTGTTTCGCTACGTATATGACCGCATGAATAACATAATATGACAAAACAAAAAAGAAAAAGCAACTGACCAAAGTTTAAATATGACAGCGAGATCCTCACCTGAAAAAAGTTTTAATTTGACTGAAAAATTCCCATTATCAAAATGATCCGCGATTTATTGAATTCATTTGTTACAAAAAATGTAATAAATGAGGAACCGCATTCACATAAACCATTTAGTAAAAAGCCTAAACATTTGGTTGGGATATGTGAGCCCGTTCTTGAGTTATAAAATTACAACAAAAAGTGGCATTGATATATATAAATCATATATATATATGTAAGAGACATATAAGAGAAAATAAAAAACTGTGTTATTAAATTTACATTTTAATATTTAAATTATTTTGCTTTTAGGTTTAAAATTGAATCAATTGGGGTAATAATATGTCAATATTCCTCATTTGAATTTAGGAACTGGGAATGTGTGCACCGTATCCTAGTGCACATCAACAATTAATAAAATGTTTGAGAGCATTCTAAAACCAAAAACAATGTTGAAGTTGTGGAAGAATGTCTGAAGTTTTAGACGCTATGATATGTTAAAAACTAACAAAAAAAATGATGGGTTGCACTCCGGGAGTGCCAGTAGAAGTGAAAACTTGAATATTAAAGTTGCGCGTTTTTGATATCTTAGAATGGTTAGGGAATAATTTTGCACGAATTGCTTTAATTATCAGTATGGAAGTACTACCATTTATGTGGTAGAATACAATTTTCATTCATTCTATCGTACACAAAAATGACAACACGAACATTCGTGCAAACGCCCTGCGCTGTCTTATTCGCGCAAGTCGGTCTTATGAATTTTAGATCAGGTCACGTGTCCTGACGCGAGTTTAGAACTTTTTACCCATTCCAACAAAAGTGTGCAACGCCGCTAAAGAAGTTTTCACTTCAAGAATCCCTGTGTTGGTCCGGGCTCTTTTGCAGAATAGAATACCTGCTAACCAGCCAGGCAGCTCGTAAAAGGCGAGCATAAGATTACCGTCACTAGCACCGTGACATCTGACTAGGTGGTAAAGTTTCGCAGTGACTCACCCGGATTGATACCATCGCCTTACCTATTTCTGCAGACTGCAGCCATGATGTCAGTGCTTTCCGTTGACGTGTTATGGTTCGGATAATAAGTAAGAAGATAATCTTATTTATGCTCAAGGCCTAACATTT
Source organism: Calephelis virginiensis (assembly GCA_002245475.1). Taxonomy (NCBI): domain Eukaryota; kingdom Metazoa; phylum Arthropoda; class Insecta; order Lepidoptera; family Riodinidae; genus Calephelis; species Calephelis virginiensis. Next base: position 136,617 of record NJDC01001428.1, read on the forward strand.
CGGCCTCAGGTTGGCAATTCGCTATTACCGCCTTTGGGGTATCTAGGCGGCGTGAATTGCTTACCATCAGGAAATACGTCTGCTAGTTTTTCTTCAAACATCATACAAAAACATTAAAATATGTTTCCATTAATTAATTACACCAATTTAAACTTTAAACAAATTGGATGAGACACATACGAAAGTTAACTGAAGCCCTCTCTGGTCCCCAAATAAACACGTTGCAGAAATAAAACATTTTAATACGTCCCCTGTTGTGTCGCTCTTCTGTTTAGGCTTTAACCAAATATCATCAAATTATAACACGACCTCGTGTTTTGTCAAAAGAGGGTACCAACTAAAAGGATCTCGTTAGTGTCAGCTCTCTTTGCCAATGTAACAGACAACTTTTACTTTTTATTATGACACTGATGAGTCTATTTTAACGTTTGATATAAAAATGTTTTGTGGAAATTGAAATTTATGATTCAATATTTTCGGAATTAATAGAAAAACATAACAGTAAAAAATGTCCAAAAGAAGACGGCATGCTAGGTTAAGATGGTTCGATTTTCATACGTTCATATCTTCACGCCAAGTCCCTTACGGGGTAGGCACAGAATCGAATGCTAAATTTCACGATTCTTGCAGATCTCTCTGGCTACTATTGATTTTCATATTTTTGATTGATTTTGCCGATTTTTACTTAAAGTACAAACATTATATTAAGTTTAATCTTATCGTTACAAATCGACTCTGTGTTTCATCGTGGAACGTCAACCTTAGTCTCCTCGGGTACCAACATCTTGTATTATTATATCTTGTATTATACATCTTGTACGCATTCGCATTGTATTTCTCCTGTCTCAATCTTGACCACATGAACGAACCAGCGGAAAAAACCTATTTAACATATAATCGTCACTTACGAGTTTCTTGGCAGAGAGGCAGAAGATCTATTTAATCTTATTATTAATGATAATAATTGTAACGTCGAATATTCAAATAAATTGGAAGAATTTTATTAATATTAATATGTTTTGACACGTTTAATACAACAATAGCAATAATAGAACAAATATTGGTAGAATAATGCGGTATTATTAAATATTTTGTTATAAGTTTCTAACTTACGTATTCATCAAATAAGAAAATTAATAGATTACATTTTATATAATTAAAGATGTTGATGAAATGTGTAGGCGTATCTAAACCACACAAATTAATCAAACCCCAAAGTTATCTAATTAATATACGCGTATGCTTATTATGTGGGTGTTAGTCACCAATTCAAATGTGTGGAAATACATTTACAGCAATTCAATAAGAATCTATATGTTACAGAGACATTTTGATTTGATTAATTTATAGATTTAAGTCAGTTAAAGATACATGTCTTTTGCCTTTTGATTATTTAAAAACATCTGTTCTTGTATCGTAGCGTTAATATTTGCTGCCCTGTCGTGTTCCATTTGAAAGGTGAAAATAATTTTGGAGTCCAAAATTAATGTACTCCAGTCACTCAGCAACGATATCTAGACTCAATTTAGAGTAAGTATACGTATAAATGTACGAATCATAAGCAAACATAATAATTTTCTCCTTAATCTCAATAGTAGGTACTCGTGCGAAACCAAGTCGTAATATTAGTTCAAATAAATAAAACATGAAGCAATATATTTGCCCGAACCGTTTTGTTCTGTTGTCTATGTCTGGCAGCTTATTTGATCATGAGTTAAATGGAGTATTACTACCAACAAAATCAGTAATGGTAGAGACCATCGCCTAACTGTACGCCTTAATGGTATTGTTAAACAAGGGTAGGTAGCCGGTAGATTTGCAAATTAGGCCTAACGGCCACCTTTTACCAGGTTTTTTTTTACTTTTCTCATAGTGAAAGCAAATTCAATAAATATTTATCGGTAAGGAGCAAGGCTTGAGGTAATTACTTGGGGCCAACTAAACTTCGATCCTCTCAAGCTTATCTCCACCATCAGACTCGAGGGTTATATGTATTCGCAAAGGTGTGCCGACCATTTATTATGCTTCTGTTTTGTTTTGTTCACTATTCAATTTCTTTTTAAGCAATAACGCTTGTTAAAAGCGAAACCTGGAAATGCGAATATTTATTAAAGAAGTTTATGATATTTTGAAAATTTATCAGACTGAGGGACCAAAGCAGTGAAAGAATCATGTCACAATTTAAAATCGTATTTTAATGTAAGTAATTCACGTTACCAATAATATTTCAGTATTTTAAATATTACAGCCGGAATAGGTAATCCTTCAATGAATTACCTGGATAGGATCACTTTATATTATCCAGTTGCTACAGCATCTGTGTTGTCATTGTCATATTCTAAAATGAAATTGATAAGAGTGTGGATGGCAACATACTCGTACCATAAACACCATTCTTATTTATACTCGACGTGCCACTTCTTACCATCAAAAAATCCTAATGGTTATTTGGTTATCCTTGGTATATAAATAAATACACAGCCGAAGCTGCCGGCAACCGCTAGTTTAAAATATCAGGCGTAGATAGATGAGATAAAATCAAAAAATATCATCGGAGAAATAACCATTTATTTAAGCTCATTGAAATTCGTCTGAGGTACGGGATAAGCCAGGAGACGGCTTCAATCAATCATGCTGATCAGGGTCATTTCCTTTTCCATCCTTGACGAATAATAATTAATAGATCTTCCGCACATGCGGACGTGAGTGATTTCTCTTTGGTTATTACGAGTCTAATGGAATGGAGTTACTCATAGCAAGTTGCTTTGCCTCTTCTGAACAAACTGTGATGAGTGCACAATTTCTTCAGTAGCAGTAAGGTTCTAGAGTTTTTAATTTGAGTATTTTGTCTTTAAAGTTAAAACAATTTATATTTCTCATTTCTATTTTATGCAAAAGAACATAATAATTAACAAATTGGCATGCATTCAGTAACCTACACAAATAACCAAATATTGTGTAGGAGAAAGAAGGAAAGAAAGAAATAAAATATTTTATATTACAGACTAGCGTTTACTGCGGGAAAATCTTTCCATTCCATCACTGACAACAAAAAGTCACTTCCATGCTTATACTAAGTCGCGGGCAGTAACTAGTTTCATTATTATCAATAGTAGTATGGCTGTAAAGCTAAGCAGTGTAAAAAGCAAATACAAAAACACTTCACTTACAGACACCAAAAACGTTTTTTGTGCTTTGCTTGTGGAATACATTTGTACTGTTTCGTTTCTCTGACGGTGCTGTGAAACCGAAATCTTGTTTGTCTATTTTTGAAAAAAAAATATTATAAATTAAACTGTGTGCGTATTTTTAGATTACTCTTGTGGGTCACTCTTTCATTTAACCGGAATACAGCAATGGCGAGCACTCACGACCAACACAAGTAAAACATAATGGTTAAAAATAAGCAAAATTGTCGCAAAACTTTACTTTTATAAGTTATGGTTAAACAAATTATTATAAGCCTTTGCTCGCCTCTTACTTTTGGTTTTCACATAACCGAGCTTATCAGTGACATACAAACTGACACGATAAATCTCATTAAATTGTAAATTAATTATCTTCCAATTCATTTAACAAAGGGCTTTTGTGTTCGACAGTCTGAAAGCAGATTAACTGATTGACTTAAACGCATTGAAAATGCAAAATGTTATTTCGACTTCATTTACAATTCTATTACATTAGACGAGACAAATCACGTTCCTAAACAAAACTGACACAAAAATGATACACTTAACATCGAGAGAAAATTGTGTATCTAATCAGCACCCGCACTTTTGCCTGCTAGTGGTTACAAACTTGTTAAAATCGATGCAATTACGATACTTTTCTTTAATGTGCAAACTTATTTAAATTTGGTCAAGCACAGTGTCTTATACCAGTTTATAATCAATTAACTTTTGTAGCAATATATAAGAATGTCGAGGAACAACCCCTAAACTATATCAAATCAGACCAGGGAAAAATAGAATAATAAATAAATATGAACTACGTTTTTCTTCTTTTTATCATAATCTGTCTGCATATTGTAATTTATAACATGACACGGTCTCAATAAAGGAATGCTTAACATTCTAGATAATACAGGTCGGCCCTAATCTCACCCTTTCTCAAATCTTAATTCAACTAATATCAATTCACTTCCGAATAATCTTCTGAAAATAAATGATCCGTCTAGAGGCATTAAGGCTGGCAACATTTACCTGTGAATCTGAATATCCCCAGCGAATCGCATTTGTCGCACAGCGCCACTGACATGTCGATGGAGTTCGGCCTTCATTATGCAAATCGTGGCAGCCGCTAAGCCTGTACGTTCCTCCCACCTTTGGTTAAATACAAACGAGCTGGTCCTATTTTCAAAACAATATTTATATTAAATTCTGAAAAAGGATCTTAAAGTGAATTAAAGTTGGCAAATTCAAATTCAATTTGAATATGGTTTTGGAAAGTTTTATTCGTGTCAATTGAGGAAATTTGAATTGTTAATATTGAAATAACATTTGAAATTTTAATTTACAGTGTTCCTGTGTCTGTAAATTATTGCAGAGGATCGGGTTTTAGAGTAAGTATCAAGCACTCTTTCGATTGCTTGTTTCAAATATTTTGTTTACTTAAATGAGTTTAATTTACTATTTAAAAAGTAAGTATCTTTAGGCCCATATCCATAGGCAGAAGCACAACCAGAGCACCCACGACTAGCCGAAGACACTACGTCCCACAATGTGATAAGTGGCAAGCCTATCGCTAACTGGGCACATATTAAATCCCGAGTAACATTTTTTTAAAAAAAAGTATCTTCACGATATCCTCGAAGAGGTAGGCAGAGGCACAACCAGGGTACCCACGACTAGCCGAAGATACTAAGTCCCACAATGTGATAGGTGGCAAGCCTATCGCCAACCGGGCACATATCCTATCCCGAGCAACATTTTTTTTTTATTAGAAAATTGGAAATACCACATTTTCTTTTTGTTGCGTGACCCAGGATTCGAACCCGAGACCTCATGCAGTCAAGTCCAACAACTGAACCGCTAGACCACAGAGGCGACTAATTATTGATTATTACAATAAAAAATAATCTTTAACAACACGTTGAACTAATTTTATTTGCATTTAATCATTTTAACTTTTCGTACTTCAACCAGCAACCACTTCAGAAATCCCGAGTTTGTTGTTGGTTGTGGAATGTTTTATACACTTACGGCCAATATTAATAATCAATCCTAATCCAAAACTTGCTGTCCAAGATTGATATTTTGGTTCATCTTTATGTTATCGCTTGCCAATAACATATCTGTGGACAGGATAAATATGGCAATTAGGTATGGAATAGGCCGCCGGATACGCAGCTATCTAGATTGCTTGAAATCCATTAGATTGAGATACATTATTAACATTGACCGTTAGTAACCATCAAGTCAATCGATCACTTCTGCTATGTAGCCAACCAAATTTTAAATATCAATTCGTCTTTACTTCAAATAAAAATAAATATACTTGTATAATTCAAGTTAAAGGCTGATTTTACGAGTAGGTGTTCCATTCAAAAGCTTCGGTTTCAAAAGTCATAAATGGCAATGAGTAGATTGCCTCTGTAAGACCCCTAAAGCAGTGAACAAAAAGTAACTTTATAAGAAGTGAACATAATTTATCAAGTTTTAATTATAACGTCGAAGTTCAGAAAGGTGCCAAAACGCGGTCCATATTTTTTCTCACTTAAGTTGGAATGTATTGACCTCGCCGAGTCCACTGCCATCATTTATCTAAGTCAGGTCAGGGAATTTTAAGCAGCCCGGTTGGTATACTTATCTTCGTGTGTCAGGGAAAATGTATATTCTTATTTCATTTTCGACTTGTATGCCTTTGGGAACGTGTTTTTATTTGAATGTATTTCTTAACTTTGTTTCCTAAATTAAAGGTCTTGTTTTAGTTAAGGCTACACTACCCTTTTATACTCTCTCCTTTACTCTCACAGTCTTTGATATGAGAGTACAGACTTTTTGCTTTTTAAAAGAAAATTTAGTATGTACTTTTACTATCATATACTTTGTAGTTGATAAAATTACGGAGCAACTTTCACTTACATTTGCGACCACCGCTCTACCTCGGTATTTCTCAAATAAAAAGAGTGTTTGTTACTTTTATGGTTCTGCTTAAAAGGCATGACCGGTAAACTTACATAAACCAAAGACTTAAATCATATATTTAGGTAAGCATTCACCTTTTGTACAATTACAGTTTTTTGTCATTACCCGTAACACATAGATATTACAGGTGCGTCGCTCGAGATAAGGCCTATTGCGTAAGTCTACCTGCTACCCTACACTCCGTAACGGAACATGACCGAGACATAATGGCGGTAGAATAGGTAAGGCGGTGAATCCCCACCCGAGCAAGTTTACTACCAGCGGTCTTGTTCGTTATAAGAAATAATAACTTATCTTTTAACCCATACTCGCCTCTTACAAGCTGCCGAGCAGATAAGCAGAAAATGTTTCTCGGTATCTGTAGACTCGGTTCATCCGAACCAACACAGGCATAACTTCCATAACTTTATCTATTTCAACAATACTGTAATATAACAACTGTATTCAAATAATTCTCAAACATTTCATTCCACGCAAGAACTCAAATATTTGTCTTCCTAACTTAGTAAGTTCTTAAACTTAAGTTCATTAGACGGAACTTGTGAATTACAACATAAAGGTTGTTAACTATGGCCAAAGCAATAACTTGTTCAATGTTTGTAATATCGTATTGTTTATGGTGGAAACTGACTATGTTACTATACGCACAGTTTATACTTTATATCTAACATAATAAAGCTTAAAATCGAATGAAACCCAACAGCCAAAATTTGCATTTCATAAGTACTGTTCATCTTAGTTTGTGGATATAATTAGCAAGTAGCGGCGTTTAATTCCAGTAAAGTTTGATGAAATCAATTGTAATGCAAATGAAACTATCGGTGAACGTACGGACGGCAACTCTGTATTAGATATTAATTTATCAAAGGCTCGCAAACAATGCATTCGCTGATTGGAACACTGCTGATTGTTTATTGGTATCGTAGCCGGCGGGGGAAGTACTATTTAACTTGATACTTAATAAGTGAGGAATGTTATGGAGTTTCAGTTATGAATTGATACACATGTTGTCGAAAACTATTTCTAAAGCCTTAGAACAATATATCTATGTTATTATGTGCAATCATAACATAGATATATTGTTCAAGCCTCTTTGTATCAACAATTGGGTATCCCTGGATAAGTCACACAATAATCTCGCCCCATAGGGGGCAAATTGTGTGCTTGTGTTAGAGTGTAAATAATAAATATTATAAACTTCTAGGCATACACGGATATGTTCATCATACGAACAACAACGTGAGGAATTGAATCCAAGTCTCAGACGTGTACGCTAACTCCAGGCTAACGAGGCGGTAGATTTCAAGAGTTAATATCTGTCAAACTTTTTGAGCGTGGAGACCGAATCCAGAAATTCCGTTACGAAAATAACCTAACACCCCATCACACCGCCATCTATCGTTGAATAGCAGAACTTTTAATGACTTTTTAATCACGCTTGTCTCTTTAGTTCAGTGTTTGTGTTGCCTCTAAGTGGCATTGGTTGTATCGGCGTTACTGCGCATGCGTAATCCCCTTTTTCGCCCCACAATCAGGTGACTCATGCCTGTTTCTGCAATAACTTTACCGCGGTAGTCTTCAAGAGCCACATGAAGGCCGCCCACGGACATCCGCAACACCAGGTGTATCACAGATGCGTTTCTGACCTTTGCTCCCACCAAATCATGTACATGTTAGAATTTTGTACAATTCACAGTAGGCTTATGCGAAATTCCTATTTATAAGAACTTTTTTAAGAACATTTATAACTTTTGATTTGCAGTTTTGTTAATTGTGGGTAAGTATTGTATAAAATTACATGTGCTTGAAGACTAACAAGCAGACGGAACTCCTGGTATAAAGAAATTACCGCCGCCTATGGAAGCTTAAACTGTAGGTGAATGTATTTCCCTACGTTAGACTTTCATATCGGTAGATATCACTCTGCCGCCGCGATGCGGGATTGTGCGGTCAGAGTGTTTTATACCACAATACAAACATGAAATAGTATAGGAACTACCTACAAACTTTCAAAACCGCACATTCACACAAACGTGCGCATTGATGAGGCTCCTAGTCTGTGTTGCAGCAGCGAGAGCCGTGTCAAGACGAGTTTCACTTTAAAATTTGTTTAGGCGACCTTCATAAGACTACTAAAACTATTACGAGCGTATTCCTTTTATTCTGGGATTAGCCAACAAAAAAATAAAAGAAACAACACAATTGATTAAATAGAGTACCGGATTTTTTTAGAGTCTAGGTAAGTATTACGAATTATTAGATTATTCCAAAGTCGAATGATAGGGTCGTTACATCCCTACGTCAGAAGTTAACTTCATTTGATTGCACAGTTATAATTAATTATATTTGGCTGCTCAGCTACTTGGGCATGTAGTTCCAGTCATCCAATGACCTGTATGACATTTGTCCGCTTAATTAAATAGATATCCCCTTGATTGGTGTCAAAGATTAATCACCCGCCTGACTGGAGCTCACCAAGTCTCTCGTGAGATGGGTAATTTACAATTATCTAAAATTTATGAATTACTTTTTTTTATCATATATTATATTATGTATATTTCTTAAGGCACAATATTTGTGGTCGAAATCCTCGAACGATATTTATGATTTTGTGTGTTTGGTACATACCTAGATGTATGTATATATGTAGTAAAATATACTTTATTTAGTAAAAAATAAAAGTATCTTCAAGTCCGTATCCAGGAAGAGCTAAGCAGAGGCACCTAGGGCACGCACGACTAGCTGAATTTATGTCCCACACTAAATAGGTGACAAGCCCATCGCCAACCGGTCACATATAAAATGTCAACGTCGTTTTCATTAGAAAGGTTAAGAACCCAAATTCTTTATTAATATAAAGAATTAAAGAATTAATGGTTTAATAACCAGACCCGGTGATCATACCCAGGATCTCATAAAGTCAAGCCCAACGCCTAACTGCTAGACCACAGAGACGATTAGCTAGGCAACATGTATAAGGTAGAGCGACGTTTGCCGGCCCCAGCTACTATACTACGTTTTTGTCCTTAACGCTTATACTTATATTTAAACTAGGCGACCTGGCAAATTTCCCCTGCAATTTTCTCGATCCTTATGTTCATAATAACCTTTTCCTGACAGTGACTAACAGAACAAAAAAAAACAAAAAAGAACTAGTAAAACTGGTAAATCCGTTGAAGCCTGATGCGATGATTACGCTATATAAAAATAGATATGGTATTACGACTAAACTTGGAAATACTGGTATCTATGATCATCACAAAATGGCTGCTGCTGTTGGTAATTGAACCCAAACCTTGTTACCACAGTAATTGGTCGATGAATTTATTAAATGATAGTCAACGCACCGTCAATGTTTGAGATATAAGCTACTCGTGTTTCTTATTATCTTATTAGAAAACCCTTATGATTACTGTTTTCTTATGCTAACAAAAATGACCTGAGACTTACTATTAGTTAAGTTAAACTCTTCATTAAAATTTTGTTTGCTCACTTAACTAAGAAAAAAATCACAATCAGTTTCCTCGAATTCCCGTAAAAAAGTTTAAAAAAACGTAGTTGACATTCAACACAATCCTGTTCTCGGGCAGAACGAAAAATCTAACCCGCTTTCGTGTGAGCTAGACGATAAAAAAATATGGCGTCGAACTTCCAACCAGACGCTGGTTTATTTCAACTGCACGTTTAAAATGCGCTTAAAATATTTATTTTATGCGGTCTGTGGATGTTTTACAGATTGAAGTGAAGTACTACGGATAGATTACGCGACCTTTAAGTCTTTTTTGATCTTGTCATTTTCTCAAGATTAAAAAGTTAAGGTATGAGAATATTTTATGAAGAAAATATTCCTAAAATATAGAATTAAATAAAATTTGTATGAATGAGAGTGACTTGCCTCGTGCTCACCTGTGTGTGTGTGTGTGTGTGTGTGTCGTATCGACTACGTGAATAGTGTCTTTATACTCAGGAATAGCCTTTGGTACCGCTATTTTTATATTAAAATATATTGAACACGTGGACGATTTCGATACAAAGAAATAATGAAAAAAAGTATCTTCACACCCATATCACCGAGGAGGGAGGTAGAGGCACAGCCAGAGCACCGTAAGTAAAGCAGTACCCTGTTAAGTTTTTTTCGAAAGTAACGAATCTGCTACTTACTACGACTTATGGATGTAGGTACCCGAGGAGACAAAGGCTGACATTTCACGATCAGATCAATCTGATATTATCCGAGGTTATAAGAGTCTTCGAAACCGGCGTGTTTGTATGAAAAGGGTTATGAATGTAAAGGAAGCAAGACAGGTTTGTCAGGATCGTGAGGTCTGGCACTCGATACTCTCTGCCTACCCCGTTAGGGACTTGGCGTGAAGATATGTATGTATGTATGTACTACGACTTACTGCACTATCATGATGTAAGTAACAAAACAACTTCGAGGTAAAAATAAATAAACATTATTTGTGGATATATTTACTCTGCGTCAAGTACAAGAGAAGTGCAGCAGACACTGAATTCGAATCAGCAGTAGAATAAAGTGCGCTTGTCTGTTATTCCTTAAGTCAACCCGCAGCTGTAGTTAACTAGGGAAATTAGCGCTCGCTACCGTCTTGGAATATCGAGTAGCGAGCGATAATTAAAACAACTGTAACATTTTATGCTTCTGTTTAGTTTATACAAAACTAGCTTACACCCGTGGCTTTGCGCAAAATTCATCTGTTAAAAATATTTTGGCGTCGACTTGAATATTAAATTGATTTCAAGTTACAATATTATGAAATAAGTATTTACCTCTGAGATAATATTTTTTCCTATTTTTTTATTTTGGCATGGTAGTTAGCATATGCGTCTCGCGTTCATATTTGCTTTCGATCCCGCAAAAACATTGAAGATATGTGTAATACGTTTCATCACTACATAGTATAAAACAAAATCGCTTCCTCTGTCCCTATGTCGCTTTGTATGGATAAATCTTTAAAACTACTCAACAGATTTTAATACGGTTTTTTAATAGATAAAGTGATAGAAAAGGAAGGTTTATATGTATATTTCATAACCGTGCGAAACCGGGGCGGGCCAGTAGTTTTGCTGAATAAATTGGAACAAAATTTTGCATGTGAAAGTAAATAACCCAGGAATTAACTCATAATACGTCCTTTTAACTGTATTTAAAAAAGGGAGAAGTTACATGTTTGACTCCTACATTTCTTGTGTATATTAATTTCTTCTTAATTATTGAACCAATTTCAAAGTATTTTTTTCCTTTGAAAGATTGTACTTCCGAGCTTGTCCCACTGCCACCAAGTCTGGACCTAAAGATGATTCTACAGAAACCAAAAAGTAGATGAAGCAGTGATAGACGGCTAGTTATAACTTATGTACTTCATATAAATAGAGATCAGGAAAGTAGCATTAAATCGGCGAACAGTACAGTAAAAGAAAGAGATGAGCAGCAAATAATTATCATATTCATTTAGGGCTGAAATCCCTTCGCTTCCCAATCGAATCCCAAATTAATATTACGTATTCAGGTATGGCTCGATCAGAACAAATATCTATAGCATACCAATATTCCTTGGTTTCTTCAATTTATTTTTCCGTCAATGTGACTTATGGACGCCTAAGGGGGCAATCTGAAGATAAATATGCCGCCGCCGTTGGCAGAATACGTTTTATTGTACGAATATGGATGGTTAGCTCATTTAGTATTTCTGTCTACATATTTTAGTAATATGCTGGTTAAATATCAAGTTTCTTTAATTTTACTTTGTGTCTCGCATTTCTCTAATTATTAAATTCGTTACATCAAAGAAAAAATATTACTTATATAGTCGCAATCAAATTATTCAATAAAAAAATCGTTTTCCATTTCAATATCTTAAAACCGACTCCACAAAGCAAGATCATATAAATTCAACTGCATGTTTTTACGCGATTACTCTGCGCGATGAACGATTTAGACCGATTTTGTTAGATAGGTCATGATTTTAAGGTAGTCCTATAAAAATATCGTGATCTGACTAGCAGTTTGTGAGTTATACTTAATAACGCATACATTTTCATGTATGTCGATATCATTGAAGATGATGTCGTCAACGTAAATAACTCAAAAACCACTATTATGATGTTCATAAAGTTTATCAGGAAGCATCTCACAATCACAGGCGATTTTTGAAAAAGGAATTATCAAATAAAATAATAAGAATTTGGTTTGTTCTAGTTTTACTGCAGTTAAATTATTGTATACTAGCTGACTCAACAGACGGTGTTCTGTCTTAATTCTGAATGTTGAATTAGAATTCAAAGCTGACAGAATTCAAAATTGATGTCAATCAACTGACAGTCACGAAAAAAAATTATATTTTTGATAAGTTTTCTTATATATCTTAATCTTTCGCTAAACTAACAATTTTTTTCACGAGAACTTCCATGTTCTACTATATCAAAATCGGTCCATTTGTTCACACGTGATGCGAGGAAGTACAAGGTGTAATTGAAATAGAGATTAATTTTTAAGCATATGTATGTACATTATGCACAGAATTACTTTGAGTTTATGCATTGTATTTTCGGCACTTGGTGAAATTCCATTTTATATACTGTTTGTTTTAAGCTTTTTAAGCTGTATTAGATTCTACTTTTCCACAATATGCTTTATTGTTGAATTTATGTCACACTTATAGGGATGGAACGTACACCGCGGATGTAAAGAGGAGAGTGTGTGGAGGAAACAGTGTTAATGGAGCGTTGGTTAAGCTATTTCAAAGCGAGGTTTGCAATAGAGGTGCTAGGCTCTCTTTGCATCTCTCATTTTATGCTTATTATACAGAATTATGCAAAGCTAGTCTAGCTTTTTGACTCTAAAAGTCAAAAAGCTAGACTAGCTTTGCATAATTCTATGCTTATCCCAACGTTATTGTATGGAAGCGAGAGTTGGGTATGTCAGAAAGAGCATGAAAGTAGGATAAATGCGGTCGAAATGAGAGTGCTACGGAAAATCTGTGGCGTAACGCTCGCTGACCGCATTCGTAACAGTGAGAACCGAGAAAGAGTGGGATTGAACGAAAGTGTTGGTGTTAAAATGTGAAAAGGCTTGCTCCGCTGGTTCGTTCATGTGGAAAGAATGACAGATGAAAGATTGATAAAGCAGATATACAATGCGAATGTGGATGGATGTAAATACCCGTGGAGACCAAGGTTGACATTCCACATCCCACGATCAGATCACTCGGATATTAGCCGAGGGTGGTGTCAGAAGTCTCCGAAACCAGCGTGTTATGTATGGAATCTTTAGTATAACATTTCTTCTTTACTTACAACAATTTAAATACAACATTCTCTATCAATAAAAATAATACTTGGTGTAACGATTTTTTGCGTTCGATATTTCGGACCGAATGATGTACGTAATTTTATTTTAGTTCTAACAAAGAATATTGAAATTTACTATTTGATTTTCTTAGAATTGAGAAGATAATATAATAATAATAATAATAATAATTTGTTGTTCTTATCTTGCCAACGGCGAGTACTTGCACAGGCATAACCAAGTAGCCAAGATAATCCACCAGCAACTTGCTCTTCGATATGGACTTGTCGGTTTTGAAGTCCCTTACTATAAGTATACACCGGAGCCAGTTCTTGAGAATAGCCATGCAAAGCTCTACTGGGACCGATCTATCATCACGGACAGGACTATTGTCGCCAATAAGCCTGACATCGTGCTGGTAGATCGGTTGGAGCGCCGGGCTTTTCTTGTTGATATCACAATTCCATGTGACATTAACCTCGTGAAAGC
>NJDC01001428.1:156099-180490 GCA_002245475.1 Calephelis virginiensis
TTATCTTTGGGCGCCGGAAATTTATTTCCATCAAATAATATGTCCGCAAAATAGTAACTTTCCACTATTATAAAAAAATGGCTAGATGTTAAGTCGTCGTTTTAGTTGCTCTTGTAGTAGTAAGAATGCATGAATAAGTACATATTTTGAGAGGAACAAACATTTTTTACATCGATTTCCATAGTATTTGTATCAATGACAAAGTTACATTTTGCGGTTATCAAAAATGTGCTTCATCCATACTGCTCTTCTCTCTACATCCACTGTATACCTTCCCTCCCTGCTGAAAGTAATACTGAAATTCTCAATTTCTTGCACTAGTTCCATCGTTTTTTAATTAAAATAATGGAAAGTATTTGTTTAATAAATACTTTGGCTACCTGTTGATGACAGGCTACACTATAATTATTATCTACCACTATGAATAAAAATTAAGAAAATGGTCTACAAAAAATATGCAAATTTGTCTCATGCATATAAGTGGTTTTGTTATTCAAAATGGCGTCTAACAAGAGCAAAGGATCAAAACATATCAAAGAATATTTCAAAGTATTAGGTACGTCTCGTGCTCGCTGCTACTGGAAGGGGGACTGCACACTGTCGAGCTAATGCGTCACGTCGTGTTTGCGACAGAATATGTTTCAAAACCGTCTGAAATTCTAATGGGTTCTCGTAATTATTATGTACTATTCACGGTATATGTTAACGTATTTTAACATTACTGCGTCAACCAAAAATGGCAAATTATGATAATTAGTTATACAATATTTAAAATTTTAATATAGGTATAAATTAAAATATTATAAAATGGCGTATTAAATTACTTATTTTATGATTTATTTATTAAATATTATTAATAAAATTTGCTGAAATTGTGGCTAAATTTTGATATAAAATGAGGCCAGATGTAGCCAAGAAATGGTTAAATTGATAACACTGCTGTCATTCCGTGTGATGCGACCCATAAAAAACCTATAGAAGAATTGTGCGTTCGGAATGGCATTTTTCGTTACGCGATTTCAAACGGACTGGTCCACTGATTCGTTATGTTCGAAATTTCGTAACTGGATTCCATAAATAAATTCTGTATGTATGTGGTCCTTAGAAAAAAATTGAGTCAATATCAGAATTACGATATTAGATTGGATTTATTAACGATACCTGGCAACAAGGTATCGAACCAGCAGGTAGTATTTGTTGTATCAATGGAGACGCCTGCCCGTTTGGTTTCACATAAGAAATAAATCTAACAAGAGCAAAGGATAAAATCATAATATCAAAGAATATTTCAAAGTGTTCGGTAGGTCTGCTCGTCGCAGCAACCGAGTGGGGAAGGGGGAGTGCACACGGGCGGGCTAATGCGTCACGTCGTTCCGGCGACGAGAATATGCTTTAAACGACATAAATAAAAGTATCTCACATCCTAAATGGGTTCTCGTAATTTAGAATTGTCCATAACGTATTTTAAAATGTGTATAGTAAAACTAATCTAAACAATTATTATTGCGCACTATGTTATTATACCTACTAACATTTGCCCACGGTTTCGCATGTGCTTTCAAAAAGCAAGGTGTATTTTATAATACCTACCTACTTTAACTAGGGATAACTCCTAAACTGCACATATATAAAACCTAATATTNNNAAGTACAAAAGGCGAGCTTATCTCTAATAAAAGAAATTTCTTCCAGCCAACCCGTAAAAGGAAAGTACTAAATAAAATAAAATAAGTAGACTTGGTGTACAGATATATAATAATAATATATAGTAATAAGGCCCCTTACACGTTTCTGACTTTTTTGTGGGTTGTGGCTATTCGAGCTGCTGGTTGACTTTCTCTTGGCAGGATAATAAATAATTTAGACTTATATGTTAATTGATAATATTTAATGTTCAGCGTTCGACAGTAACACTGATAGTGGTGTATTTAATGATTTATATACAAAACGAATTTGACTTTTTATGATCAATATTACAAATTGGAAAATGAAGCTGGGCATAAATCTCGGGGCATTGTCTTTATGATAAATCTGTCCTAAGTGTTTTTGTACGTAACTGGCTCAATGATGAGTATTTAAAAATATTGCAATAATAAAATACAATGAATACATGTAGGCACAGTTTACATAATTAACTCTGAGTATTTGACAGTTTTAATTGTTTTATTAAAATTGACCGTGGAGAAACGTGCAATCGGTCCTAAAGAACCTAAATAATATTTCCTACATTATATAGCAACAAAAATAATTGCAAAATGAAAGACACCCATTTATTTTATATATTAGCCAATAAAATCGTTTTTGTTGCTTAAACATAAACTAGATGTAAATATATGATTGTGGATTTTTTGTGCATTTTTATCTGCTGTTTATCTGTAGTCATTATTCATATGTCTCCTACCGTTCAAGCAGCGCTCGAAATGAAGCGCAAGAAATGCTTTATTATGGCTGTTTTTTCGTCAAAATATTAAGCACATTCGGTATTTTTCGAAATTGTCATTTTCCGGGTTATGTGATGTAGTCTATATATCATAAAATAAAAGAAAACTTATGTTAAAGAATTTAGTAATTTAGATCGGTTGGCGGATAGCATAGATTAAAAATATTCGTTTAAGTAATGTTTATATATCAATGTCGTTTTTTTTGAACCTACACTATTTCAGTTATAGTTTAATGTGGATGTAGTGCTAAGGGGTCTAGACAGCAAAATCCTTTTAAAATAGCAATTTCAAGGCTAATCAGTTTAGACTTCTGTCCCTGTCCTATTTACCAAAATTTTGTATGTAAATTGTACCATTAAAGATGAAACTTTTTGTTTATCACTTTAAAGATTATGTTCGTTTTACAAACAATGTATGACTGTATAATATTAGTGTAAATTTACTAACATGGATGATTCACGTCACCGATGTAACTATTTAGCAAGCTAACAACTTTGGTTGATCACGTCAGGAATCAATAAGTCAGGTGCCAAACCTGAAGTATTGATTCCTCGCATAATTGTAATTTATGGTTAATTAGCTTTCGTAAGGCAAGATTCATTTTTCATGCAACGACTTGCTGTTGTCTGTGGCTTCACTCAAGTTTTCACAGGAACCCGTTGTGCTATCGGGATCAACAGTAGCCTATATGTTAATCCAAGCCATAACCTATCTGTTTTCCAAATTTCAGACAAATCCGCTCTGGCATTCGAGCGTTAAAGAGTAACAAACATCCATCCATACATACATACATACTAACAAACTCTCGCATTTATAATATTAATAGGATGGCTTATTTTAGAAGCTTACCTCTAGTAATGTTTCCCATTTATAAGTTTTTAAAACACGTATTCTTTTGCCGCATTTTAACAAAAAAAAAAGCTTTTAAAACACAGTTTCCTAATAGCCGGTCTTGTTTGTTTCACAATATACTTTTGCTTACACGTGGTTCAGATCAATAAAACCTGTTTTGTTGGTTTAAGGAACAAACATTCAAACAATTCACCGTCTCGTTGGTCGAGTGGCTAGCGTACACGTCTAACGACATCTACCAACCGCGAGGCTCGAGTTCGATTCCCGACGGGGGCAGACATTTGTGTGATGAACATTTAGATGTCTGCATTTCCGGGTCTGGGTGTTTATTAAATTTATTCTGGTATCTATTTAAGTATTTCTATGTATTAGAATCGTTGACTAACACCCATAATACAAGCATATAATTTGCTTACTTTAAGGTTAGGTTCAATTTGTGTGTCTTGTCAAAAAAAAATACGAAATGAAATGAAAATGAATTCAAGAAATATTTTCTTTTAAAATTTTTGAAATTACCACGTTGGCAAAGTTCAAAGAAACTTTCCAACTTCCTATCACACGTTAATAAATTATTCGAAGTCGGGCAAGTTTAATTAGTTTTACATAAACTACATCAACCCTGACCGCTTATCGGAATACTCATTATGAAGTATAAATTTTATAAACGCAATTACAACTTGGAAAATTATTACCGGGTCCTTGGAAATTCTTATTAAATTCATTAGAATCCGAAGATATACTGACACCATTCCACTTTCCGTTTTGCTCGTGTATTTATACTGGTTAATTACCACTTTTTCAATTCCGTGACAAGTATTTAAGACTCTGCGCAAAATGTTATCAGTCTAAATTTTGAGGCCTATAGTTGGCAACGCAGTTGATATCCTTCAATACAATATGATCGATTGATACAGTTCTTGTGTACACATGAGTGCGAGTGGCCTTTACTTGTGGTCAAGGTGTGCGTGAGAGCAAAATCGATATGGTTAGCATAAAAAAACATTTTTTTTTGGTAAGACTTTCGGTAAATAATAATAAATATTTGCGTTGCTTGTGTATATAACGTGTCACGTTGTTTGTCCACGCGACTCCTAAACTACTTAACCGATTTCAATCGAATTTGCACACCGTATGCAGTTTGACCTAACCTGAAAGGTAGAATAGATTACATCTCAATGTACGATAAAAAAATACCATCCGAGCGAAGACGGAACAAGCAGCCAGTAGGTTTATAAAAGTAAAATCCGCTCGCCTTCCCAGATAACAGAGCGAGCAAATTAGTACCTACATATAAAACTTAAGAGTACTAATTTACACTAAAGTTAAATTTATTTTCCTTATCAAACAAATCAATCATAAAACAATTCATTGACAAAGTTAATCTCCTTAAAATAAATCTTATTGTAACAAATTAATTACTTTATCAAATATTTTGTCATTATTTTCAGTTTTTCGATTAGAAAATATAGATTAATTCTATTAAAAATATAGATAAATATTACTATAATAGAGATGGGTGTGTGTTGAATTCATAAAATTGTTGGAGATGGCATCAACATTGAAATTTCAACAGAATAAGAATAAATATATTTTATTTTAAAAACATATAACTATGATTATTAAAAATGTTGATTGTATAAGAAAGTTGTGTAAGAGTATAAATTGAATATAAACAACATTATACTTGTTTCTTTATGCTATCCATACTGTTGATACTATATCCATACTATTACACGTGTTGGTCCGGGCTCCTGTGCTGAATAGATCATCTGCCTTCCTGTCAGGGAGCTCGTAAAAGGCGAGGCTTAACGTCACTAACACCGTGACTTCTGACTAGGTAGTAGAGTTTCGAAGCGACTTACCCGGATTGGTACCACCGCCTTACTTATTCCTGCCGCCATCACTCCATGACGTGTTCCGGTTTGGAGGGTAAGGTAGCCGGTAAACTTACTTTTGCTCGAGGCCTAACATCCCGGCCTCAGGTTGGTAACGCACCATTACCACCTTTGGTGTTACCATCAAGAAATCCCTCTGCTTGTTTGCCTTCCAATGTCATAAAAAAAACTGATTACGCTCATACAGACAAAGTGACAATATATGTATAATTATATATTAATAATAACGTTGTCTAGGATTAGAAATGTGCCCGATTGGTGATAGGATTTGTGGTATACATTGTGGGACTATCCTTGGGCTAATTGTTGGTGCTTTGTTTGTGCCTCTGCCTGACCCTTCGGGGATATGGGCGTAAAGAAGATATTTACTATAAATGTATAATATAGAATACGCGTCTACTACAAGTAAAGGCAACTCGCTTTCGTGAGTTGCAAGACCTGAACCTACTTTTGAACTTGTGGGATATAACAGCGTGACAATATTATATTATATGACATTCCTCTACGAACAGTAAGCTTATTTTAAATAACCTACCTGGGTAGGGTTAAAACTAAGGGAAACATGAATTCGTCATTGCCAGACATTTTCCGAGTCGCTAACTGTATCTCAGACTTTTTTTCTGAACTAAAAATATTAAAACGAAACTATTTGAGAACGTTTGTCAAATAGTCACAAGTGAGAGATGCTACCAGAGTGCATGCGAGCTTTTTGAAAAGGTATGAAAAAATATGTTAAAGAACGTGCTTTCGTAAAATATTTTTTTTGCAAATATTGCTCGCTTTCGTACTATTACAATATTATTTCTGAAAATCAGGAATCACTCTGCTTATTTGCCTTGCAATAAAATAATGTCAATAAATCAATGGAGCACTATTTGTCCTTAAGTAATTGAAATGTCAAATTGCTATGGACTCTGTAAGTCCAAATACCTCTAACAGTTCACAAAACTTTGAAACATTTCAAAATTCACAAAGCTCCTAACTATTCTGACAACATGATTCATATTGCTACAGGAGCACTCGCTTTGCATTTTGTATAAACAAATAACCGACAAGTAATTTTTCAAACCAGACTTCAGGGCATGCCTTCGAACGAAAATTTATTCCCCGCTGTAGAGTTGAAATTTAAACTATTAGAGCTACGTCTGAAGTGTCTGCACTCTGCGTGCAAAGTTTTCCAACTTTATGCTTATAAGCACAGGCGGATGTAAGTTTGGTGCTTATTTCGGGATACACACTTTGTGCAAGTCATTTTTTTAAAAACTGTGTCTCTGGTCTAACTTTTGTGTGTAACTTACCTATACTCACTTATCACTTTTAGATTTTTAAAGTTGCCGTTCGCCACGACATGCATTGCTGGACCAAAATGTTGAAATTCAATATGTACACTGAAAAATCATTGTTCGGTTTAGAATGTTAAAAAAAACAATGGTGGATGTGCAAGCATTCATCAGCATTTTTCCTGCAACGGACATGTATTGAGTAACATATCGTTTAATATTTGCTCAAATATTTTCCGTGCCTTTTTTGTACACAATGTTGCCAATATGTATTTCAACATGGGTTATGTTTTACAACTTTTGCACATACTTTTGGCAAATATCTTCCGAATTGATCAGAGTCCTTAAAGAAGAACAAACCATTTGCCCTTCTGCCTAGAAGCTTGTGACTCGTCATAGGTTACATAGGACATTAATAACAATATTACTGGTAGTGGACTTGCCTGCATCAGAATACATGCTTTACTTATTCCTGTAGCTATAACGACGATATCGCTCTAACATCCCGGTCTCTTACCGTCAGGAGAGGTGTTCTTGTTTGCGTTCACATTAGGGAGTGTAAGAGTTACTAAAATATTCTCAAGCGCTACCTAGACGACGAGGAGATGCACGTACGTAAGAGACAACGTTTGGTTAATATTGTTTAAAATATTATTTCTGCAATTAACAGGCTGCTTGAAAGATTTTTAGATCAATTTTTACTTGATTTTACCGCTTCAAAAATCATAACCCATCTGCTCTCAATTTCATCACCCATTCCATTACATTTTACGCGCATGCCAAGTTCACCATCAATTAGCTAGGACAGAATAAAATTTGTTGGATCTTTTACCCGACTCGAAAATCAAATAACGTTTTAACTGGGTAGTGTAATAATTCAAAATCAACATTTCGTTCCTTATTTGTATGACTTACATGTGTCACAAAGAAGGTTAATAAAGGTCATTCTAGTAGGCTCCACGTAAATCGTTCAAATAAAACATTTAAAAATAATAAAAAAATAAAAATTGAGTTATTTTATTTACATAGCTGCTACATGTATTGACTTAGCACTTTTAAACGATTTTTTAACCTTCTTTGTGACAAACATAGCATTGCTTGGCATATTATGTTACGATTTAGTAGCGAAATAGTCTTATTAATATTCACAAACACTGAAACATCAAACTCTTTATTACACCAATGTAAATTATTTCACCGGGCGAACAAAAGTCTGATAACAGTTTACAGATGTTACGTTTTTAGATAGTAAGTAGATTTAATCAAATGTAGTTATTAATTTTCAAAAACTAATATTTTTCGAAGAAGCCGAATCATTTTAATATGCAAAACTATATTTTATTCAAAATATTTCCGTTTTAGTCCAGGTCTTCTAAATATAATAAACCATCTGAATCTCTGCCAGATAGCTCGTGAAATACGAGCAAAGGTTAAAATTTAGGTCATTAACATTAAAACAACTGTTGGCAAAGAGTTGTGCAGTAATTTGTCCGGGTAGGGATCCACCCTTCCTATTCGACCATCCCTTACCTATTCCTTGCAACTTAATGACTGTCATGTTCCGGTCTGGAGGGTAAAGTAGTAGGCACACTTGCGTACTAGACCTAACATAACACAGGACTGGCGTTACAAAACCAAAACCAGGGTCTATTCACCGACTTGCAGAAAAAAGACCAAGATATAGTTATTCTATTTGGGAAAAGAACAAAAAAAACCCCAGTATGTGCCAAATCGTGACGAAAGTGTCTCCTATCTTATGGAAGTGGATGACGGAGCAGGTCTACCTTTACATAGACCTGCAACGTGTAAAGGCAGAGGACCAATCGTCGCTGATTCAATGCAGCATCTGCCTGGGGTATGGCCATATCAGGAAGCTGTGCAGGGAAAAAAACCAAAAATGCAGTCTTGTGGAGGGGCCCACCTTAGAGCGAAGTGCACGGAATGGACAAGAGGCATGGTACCAACATACTGCAACTGTTCCGGTGCTAAGCTTGAAAAGGTGGACCATAAAGCCTTCAGCAATGACTGCCCCATCAGGGAAAAATGGGAATCCCTAGCGCGAGCTACCATAGCCTACTGTTTAGGTCACCCAGGGCACGCGATACAAGGGTAAATAGACATTAACACAATTCACACAACTATATACACGCATCAAATACAATTTTGTTATTTATTTTATTTTTTTAAATTATTATTATTATGAATAATATTATTATAAGATAATTATGTATTAAAATTAAATTAAATTAGGTAATATAATCAAAAGAAAATCAACAGAAGAAAGAAGAAAAAGAAAAAAGACAGAAGAAAATTATTTATTACCCAGTATTACAATAAACATGTAAACCCTGATAGCATAATAAAGAAAAGAAAAAAGCAAAAAAAGATTTTTACACAACCTAGATAGGTGGGTTTCCCCCGCAGGACAATGACGCTCCTGCAACATCTATGGTGTCTATAGGCACGGTTGTCTCTTACATCAAGAGAGCCAAGTGCTTGTTCGCTCACACAAAAATATGCCGATAAAAAATACGGACACCGAGTCACAAAATCACAAGGCCAAATTTTTCGACTTCAAGTACTGTCTGATGGCTTTGTCCCCAGTTCTATATTATGCTTCCAGGTTTTATTTACTGTACTTTAGGAGAAGTCGCACAACAAATACACCGACAAGAAATTCGAGTGCATACAAAAAGTATGGGACATTTCATACAGTGCCAACTCTCGGTGCCCATAGATCCAGATAGATCCGACCGTCACTGGCATTGTTTTTATAACAATATTTTGGAAATATTAAGACCAATTAAAATTTTATGTTGAAATGTATTATTGAATACTTAAATAGCATGCTTTTATCAAAATTAAAGTTTAATAAATAAATTACATATGTGAACACGACTTTTAAAAAAGGAATTTAAAACAAATCATTAACCATTCTCGTCTTCTATACTTACGACTTTTACGTATTGGGATACAAACAAATTTTTTTTTATGTTTCCTTTCGACGTTGTTACAAAAACATAAAATATTTCCACTACCTCAGTCTACAATTCTCTTTATAAGTGTTGTTAAACTTTTATGTCATAACGGAAGACTCCAAGATATACTTTCAAACACAAGAAAAGTACTTTTGTATCCTAGAAAAACAAGAAAATATGATATTGCTCAGACGTACACAAATTGACCCTATTTACGTAAAAATCTTAAATGTTGCCACATATATAGTTAAGAGTTAAGATTTTTACGTAAAAAAGGGGTATTTGTAATAGTAATATTTTTTTTTTTTGTGTAAGTGAAACATCACGTACGGAAAATTATCCTTATCCGTTCTCTGCCTCCTTTACCAAATATATAGGCTTACAATGACATCGATAAATGTAATGAAATTAGATATAATAAATTTGTGAAAATAATTTCAGAAAATTCATTGGTGATGTACAAAATTTAGATCTGTAAGATGTCGAGTTGATGTCTCTACTTCCGGTTTCGTATGTTTATTAAATTTATAACAGTATCTATTTAAATATTTCTGTGTATCGGTAGAGACTATATTTAATGGTTTAGTATCCGTGAATAGCAGTAATCACACAAGTAAATTATTTGCTTACTTTGAATTTAGACCAATTTATTAATGTACCCAGTTCGAAATGAGGACCAGGAGGCTTGCCACATATCACATCGTAGGACGTAGTGTCTTCGTCTATTCGTGGGTGTCCTAGTTATACCTTTGCCTACCTCTTCGGGGATATGGGAGAAAAGATACATTTTTATGCAATTCTTCCAGGTGTATTTGTTTATTTATTTGTCTATATTTTTTGATACTGTTTCTAAAATTACGCATTTAAGATTTTATGTAATAATATTAATTTTATATTTTATCCGGATTTTACAACATCGTCTTTATTTCTTTGAAATTTATTCCATCTCTCGCTGACCACACAAATTCATAAAACAGTCCAACGGTAGGCACTTTTATCTGTCGACCTTACCTGATGGAACTCGCCCAGCTGCTTACGCACACAATGCGCTAGTTAAGATTTTCGGGAATGAGCAATAAGGGCGTGGGCATGGCGATTGAATTTATTTAGTTCTAAATTGATAGTACCTTTTTATTAATGAAGTTGAAAAAAAAAACATAAAGGTGAACAATATTTTATGTACTCATACTAAATAACACAAATTATAAAGACTTACGTTCAATTCAATATAATGAGAAAGCATGTGAAATGGCTATATACATGGTTACGTTTAAAGGACCAGCCAAATTTTGTGCACGGGTTAGAATCGATCATAGAAGTAATTAAGCATTAAAAAAATATAAAACAAAATACAAAATTTATGGTTACAACGTAAACAAAGCATTCAACTGGTTCCTGCCGACGACGATCACATGCGCAGGCTGGTACTAGGTACAAGATAGCGTTACAACGATTGTATAAACGATTGTTTATAAAAGTATGAGTGTTACAAATTGTACACATTTTCCAGGCACCGGTTTTGCACTGTGTGAGACTGAGCACCACTACCAGGTAGTCGGTACTCACCGACATCGAGGAAAGGGATGGGGGTTATCCAACTCTCCGTTTAAGTTATATCCTCTAACCAAACTACCGTATTTTTCATCCCTACCTAAAGCACTACCGCGATAAACAAACTCATTTATTTGTTCCAGCACCACAACGTCTTCTGAAACTCCTGTATCCATTCTGGATACAACACTTTTATCTAATTTACTTTCGTTGTATTTGCATTAAAATTGACACCTTTCAGTTTCCAATTGCCGTTTGTAACCGTGATTAGTATTTGCAGCTTAAGTGATACAGAGACCAAAATACAACATCTTTTGCATAATTAGCAAGCAGTTCTCCACTTGGTCACACAATTTTTCTTTTTTTTACATCCGCAAAATCTTGAAAAAAAAAACACGTCCTATGTGGCTTGAACAGAATGTATCCTTTTTTCATAATGGAAAGAAGATTGCGCTACTTTGCGGAAATCTATTAAGGTAACTTAAAAATAGTAAGATGACTTCAAGTTCACGTCATCATTTTATTCTTATATTCATATTAAAGGTCTAGAACCTAAAAAAAGCTAAAGCGGAAGTATCCCCCTCTCTTTCTACGGCACGCAATAAATTAATATTGCATTCTTCCACATAAATGATAGTACTTTCATACAGAGAACTAAAGTTATCCGTGCAAAATTATTCCCTAACTTATCAAAAATATCAAAAATGCACAATTTGTTAATATTCAAGTTTTCACTTCTGCCGACACTCCCGGATTGGTTATACAATCGATTCTTTTTCTATGTATATGTGTTTTTAATATATTATAATACTAGCTGCTACACGCGGCTTCGCCCGCGTAGTCTATTTATTTAATATTTAACTCTCCAACGCTACTTCAAATTTTAATCTTTTTTATTTAAATATCATCTAAAAAGTATTACACGATGATGTTCTGGAAAGAATAAATTTAGAAAGTAGTGCATTGAGCACAATCGTTCCATAAGGAGTCAACCACGTGTGTACCACGCGTCTGTGTCGTGCGGTCTTTAAACTATAGTGTTAACGTAGTGATCATATTATATTTGATAGTGTTATTTTAAAACTGCGATATCTCCTAAGATATTCATTCAAATCGAGTGTAGTGAAATGCAATTTTGTTTTTAATTAAATACTTGTGATGAATGACGTATTTTTTTGGATAAGGATTAACCTTCCGTGTTTATAAAATAACCTTCGTAAATAATGCATTATTTTTAAAACAAATTTGGTTAGCATAAAAAAGGTTATAGTAAGCTAACCTTAAAAGATAGAAATGTGCCGTCGCGGACTTTTTTAGGACTTTTAAAGAGGAACAATTCTTTCATAGATGATTTTTACAAAACTTTCACCGTTAACGCAGCGCACGCTCTCAATAGGAAAAAATCCCCCGATTTCAAAACATTTGTCATTGGTGCTACGCTCCTATTGATCTTAGCGTGATGATGTATAGCCTATAGCCTTCTTCAATAAATGGACTTTCTAACACTGAAAGTTCAAGCAAACAAATAAACAAACTCTTCAGCTTTTTAATATTAGTATAGATAGTACAGGCTTTGGTTCCGAGCTCTTACAAAAAAATATAGACGAACTGCTTTCATACCAACTTAGTCATAAAAGGCGAGTTTCGGTTCATTTTATTAAGATAAAAATCTGGAAAAATAACTTATCTATACTAAACACATTTATCGGTGACGTGGTTTTGCACGTTTCCATGTTTATATTCTTTTATACCTAATAAAGTTGATAAGTATACTTTGATTAAATTATCGATATAAAAATTAGCCTATGTTCTTTCATTTCTAATAAAGTGTCTGAATACAAAGTTTCACTGTTATATCTTCAAAAATGACGATTTTCCATACGAACATTCATCACCTCTTTTTACCCATTCTCCCTAATTTTTAGTGATAAAAAGTAGCCTATTTCTTTATCTTTCGTTTATCATAAAATGTCTTACTACAAAGCTTTACTGTTACAGCTTTAAAAATGACGAATTTATATATGAACAGTCATCCCCTCTTTTTAGCCATTCTCCCCCATTTTTTGCGATAAAAAGTAGCCTATGTTGTTCCTCAGGGTACCAATATACCTGTACCAAATTTCATCAAAACCGGTTCACTGGTTTAGGCGTGAAAGCGTAACAGACAGACAGACAAAGTTACTTTCGCATTTATAATATGAAGTGGGGATTTTTAACCAATTTTGCTACTATTTGTATCATAATTTGTTTGTGTGTTTTTCGTTAATGATAAAATGTTGAACGTGGTTCCTTGTTATGGACTAATGGTAAAAATTACTGTGATGTTGTTATGGACTTCGCAAATTGTGCCACCCCCGTTAACTCTCATAGGGGTTGATTTTCAAAAAACGTTTAGATATCTATCTCAGAATTTGTATTGCAGAGCATTATTTCAATGTCACGCAAAATATTTCAATAGAATTAGATTTCCCATACAAACTTAGCCACCCCCTTTAGCCCCCAACAGGGGTGAGTTTCGAAAAACCATGAGATACGCAATTCATAATTTTTACAAAAAGCATTAATTCAACGCTTCATGCAAAAATGTGCAATAAAAATATTTTTCTCATACAAACTTTGCCACCCCTTTTAACCCTTTTAGGGGTTGAATTTCCAAAAAATAATATGCCTATGTCCTTCTCATGAATGCAAACTATCTACATACCAAATTTCAGCAAAAATCGATTTGGTGGTTTAGGCGTGAAAAGGTAACAGACAGACAGACAGAAAGACAGAGTTACTTTCGCATTTATAATATAAGTGTGGCTAGAGAGAAAAGCCTTGTCATTTCCCGAGTTTGTAAGTATAATTATTTTAAAGTATTTTTAAACGACGCGGACTTCCACAAATTGGACGCGATGTAAACAGTGGACGCAAGCAAGCGATTTCACCCTATTAATGCGTATCTCCTAAAGCACAAACATACAAAATCGCATAAGAACTTAAAATAAAACCAAGAAACTGAGTTAAAAATTTTGCTGGTTACTTCTTTACCCAATTATTTTTACTGTAATATCATCAAGTTCTTTTACAGTTTTGTAATATGTGGAGATACAATATTGTCAAATAAGTAAGTGACCGTATCAGCACGCTCTGGGGCGATCATCGTTACAGAGAACTGAGCAAGCGGATGCCACTCCGGGGAAATATACTGGGGAACAATAAAATCACGCGCCATTGCTTCGATTAACGACCATCGAATAGATCACGCTACATGAAATTAAATGTTCATATGCTCTCTTAATATTAGTGTACATTAATAAAATATTAAATGTCGCAAACTACTGTCCATATTAAAATTTACTTTTGATCTCTTAATTATTTCGGTAAAAATTGGTGGTTGAACGTTACTTAAAATAAAATGTACTATGTATAATGAATTGCCGCTTGTTTGTCTTTCCAAAGATTTAAACTGTTGAACGGATGTGGTCCAATCTGTTTTCAAAATATAAGTGAAAGTTCAAGATATATTTAAAAGGTGATACAAACGAGCAAATGCAAGAAAATTAGAAGAAACAACATTTTATTTTCTCCGATACAAACTGTAACTATTAACAACTTGTCAATGCTTGGTGGACCGAAATTAATCGGGACAATTATTAGTGTAAATTAAAAAGTAAATATAGGTATAACAGATATTGTCCAAGTAGGTACGGACATCTTACTGTTACGGTTAATTGAGTATGTAGACGCAACTCCATCTTAGTGTTAAAAATGTCAAACAGTAAATTACTAGCAGTTACTTAAATAAGTGATCATTACATACCTTAATATTTATGTACTAATATAACTTAAATAGGTGGTAAAAAATATTATTTGGTAGAAATTTTCAGTAATAAAGCTCAATTCGCAAACAAAATTATTTTTATCATATTTTGTGTGCTTCGAAGTAAAACAAGTATAAAGAAGTAAATAAAGAAAATAAATTGCACAAATTAGATTTAAACTATATGTTTGTGTTAAGGGTGTTAGTCGACGATAGTAATACATGTAAATACTTAAACATAACACTTAATATAAATACTGTAAAAGACCCGGAAGTGCAGACATCTAAATGTTTATTACACAATTGCTTGCCCCCGTTTTACGTCGAATCCGAGACTCGCGTTATGTCGGTGGAGTTACGCTAGCACCACGCCCAACGAGGAGATCAAATAAATAAGTCTGTACGGAAAACACAAAAGAAATGCTAATATTAATATTAATAATAATATTCTTACACTATTTGTATATACTATTTTGATTACATTATTTGACGCTTACTATACGATACCTAGAATAAACAGACAACTAAATAAGCAAATTAAATTGATACGACAGTCAAAGAATTTCTGTTGAAAAAGCTAATATTTATTTGAGACATCGTCCTAGCAAATTGTAAATAGACAAAGACAAACATCTCTAAATAATTTATTACTTTTTCTACTAACACAATTTTATTACTTATACATTTCATCATATCTTGATAACCAAAACAAGTGAACTAAAACTCGTTTTATTTAAACGAACTCGTCCGTACTCATGATATCTAGTAGTTAATGTTGCTCGCCGCCGCAGAGGAACGTTTTACAATATAAAATGAAAGTTCACAATAGTAGAGATTGTTCGCGCGGAACATATAGCTTTGGGAAGCCACTTCTGCCTTCATACCTCACATCATGTGTTCCATTACCCTGCGAACTGAATTTTATAATTTTTGGATAACTTCCATGTTCTTATTATTGCTACATCTTCAATATCCTGTTTATACGATGTTTATTTGTTGACATGTTTTATTATTTCGTAGGCAAACAAAATACACGGATTTTCTGATGCTAACAAATACTTATTAACATTATATGTATTTTATTATATACATGTTGTCATGTATTACCTACTAACTTTAGGTTCGAACTGATTTGATGCCATCTTGCTGAAGTTTACCAGCTACCTTATCCTTCATACAAGATCTAAGAATGCAGGAGATATAAGAATGAAGAAGAATCTTTAGAATGCTAAAGTTGTGGAAAGTTAAACTAAATTAACCGAGAATCTTTATGCTAGATCCACACGTTTGTCGCTTGCCACAAACTGTAAACCTATGCAAACGATTGTGTTACGAAACGGCGACATCCACACATTTGCGAGTGTATTAATGTATTTGAACAAGCAAACATGACGGACATCCAGCTGTTGTCTGTCAGCTAAAAACATTTTGTTTAAAAAACAAAAATACAAAATATACGAGGGGAGTAAAAAGTAAACGACAATTTAGGCAAAGAAGATAGTACCTAGATGATTAAATTTTAAATTACACTTTAAATACTGTAACTGGTTTCCCATCCCAGTGATATTTGTCTTTGATATTCCATATGCTGAGGAGACCAGGGAGAATATAATTTCATCATAAGACCAGATAAACTTTTTTAATAATTAAAAATATGTAGGTACATAAGACACTAATAGAAAACATCACAAACGTGTGGACGCGTGGCAAACGTTTGCGGCAAATTCCTATGATTTGTGTCAAAAAACCGACATTCGATCGGATCGGCTACAAATCCAGGCAAACCTACACAAACCCTATCCACACGTTTGCGTTTGTAATGGTTTGTGGAAGTTTAGCAGCTGTGTGGATCCAGCATTAAAATGCATGGTTTATTGCCTCACGAACAAAGCTGTGGTCAATAATTGTCTTTACATAGTTGTAACAAGTTCTTACGTAATCTCGTAATCCTCACAGCTAACGCTAAAGTATCGACCCTTCGATAAGCCATTAAATCAATTCAAATTCCAACTAAAAGGGTCTCCTAAATGGGAATCTCGTGTTTCCGTCACTATTCGAACGGAAATCTAGAAACTCAACAATAACTCATTAGTGGAACACCCTGTAGAAAAATATAGAAGCCATTAATCATGGTCGCGAGTTTGTTTGATTAATGAACGGGTCACCGCTGCGACTGGGCGGGAAATTTCTTTTAAGGCTCAATTAAGATCAAACTCAAGTCAGTGAAAGGCAGCACCACCGATATTTAAAAACTAAATATTAATTTTAAAAAAGGTAGACATTATTACTCATGGTTTTGTGAGTCCCAGAACGTTTGTGCTTATGACACGAATCTCAGATTAATGAGCAAATTTGACAACTTTGATAACATTAATTATTTTATGGTACAAAATCAAGAACTAATATACTGCTCTCCTATCGATGAGACAAATCTGTGGCTTACAGACACCATACAAGTTCCACTGAAGCTGGTACGAACTGGAGTTTTCTACATACATACAATACAGACCCAGAAATGTAGACATCTAAAGTTCATCACACAAAATGGCTAAGCGTGAACGCGTGCCCCTCGTTCAACAGGCGGTCACCACACAACACAAACAACACAACAAATATTTTTGTGTCGTGTCATTAATTTATAGTCAACTCGACTTCTTTTTATCTGACTCGAAGTTCAATTTTCCAGTATGTTTAATATCTGTACATTCGTTCGTTTAAGGACCTCGAAGTTGCGGAAGTGTAATAGGAGTCGATTGTTTGCAGTTTTACTGAACTTAAATGATTTTAGTATTTAAGTATTTTCAGTTCCACATCTCGAAGAGATAATCGAAGGTACAATCAGGGCGCTCATAATTAGCTGAAGGTATTACTTAGTCTCAGAAGCTTAGATGGCAAGCCTATTTCATTTTAAATCAACGATTTACTATTATTTAGTTTTAATAAATGCATACAAATACAGATAATCTATTAAACTAAAGGGATACTAGGTTAAACCGAGTAAAAGATGAACAAAACTATCCGCTGTATATAGGCACAAGTTACGAATAGGCATGATAATAAAATATGTAATATCCATCACAAGTGTTGAAATATGAACGGGTAGGACATTTAGTGGTATATAATCTGGGAAGGTCGTCGGTCGTCGAGTCAGACGCTTCATACAAGCCATCGTTGGTCGTGTTAAGTCGATTTTATTATAACTTCGGGATTTTTTCCCAACTATTACCATTTCGTAACGATATTAAATGTATATTACATAGACTTCCTACACGGATATGATAGCTAATATAAGGGAATCGAAAAAAAATACCATAGGAATTAAAACCTGGTCAGCTCATAAATGGTTGGAACATTGGTCAGCGAGAGACAACAGTAGGGTTACTCTTGAATCTAGATATCATGCGAATTGGAAATTGGAATCGTATATGTCACTTTAGGTACTTTTGAACACAGAATTAGGGAATAGGATAAAATAATTTACTATTTGCTATTAGCTAAATGCTAAAATGTTAAAATGCGAAAGGGCATGCTCCGCTGGTTCGGTCATGTGGAAAGAATGACAGATCAAAGATTTACAAAGCAGATATACAATGCGAATGTGGATGGATGTAGGTACCCGGGGAGACCAAGGCTGACATTTCACGATCAGATCAATCGGATATTATCCGAGGGTGGTGTCAAGAGTCTCCGAAACCGGCGTGTTTGTATGAAAAGGGTTATGAATGTGAAGGAAGCAAGACAGGTTTGTCAGGATCGTGAGGTCTGGCACTCGATACTCTCTGCCTACCCCGTAAGGGACTTGGCGTGAATATGTATGTATGTATGTAATAATTGGCCAGTATTGTGTTTAAGAGTACCTAAAATGAAATATTCGATTCCAACTTCCAATAATGCATGAATCGAGCTTCGAGAGTAACCCTACAGGTTCGAATCGAATCATGTGTAAGTTGCATTTTTTCTTTCTTTAATTTTTTTGAGAATTTATCGGAAATACAGGAAAAGTGCTAAAACTTAAATATTGTTATTGTTTTTTTTTTATCATTTCAATTTATTTCAGTTTTAAAGTTTGTTAATGGTCAAGTACAGCTTTGATCGGGTTTGAAAGATTTATTTGCTTTCCAGTAGTATTCTGTCAAGAAAGACAGTTAGACTACTCTGTCAAGTTGTGTTCAGTTCTCGCAAAGCGCACAAATAATATTTCTTATTTACTGTTTCACCTTTCGGCCAGAACCCCGAGAGTACAACACCGATATAGTCAAATAAATACTCAACAATAATTTGACTTTTGAACGAGTTTGGCGTGGTTTTTTCAGTTTCGGTTCAGTTGGAAGGTGTCACTCCGATGTTTGTTGACTAGCTTGCATGTCAAACTCTTAAATCTACGTCTCGTCACCAGTGACATTGCGTTGTATGAATGTTGGGTCAGCGACTCATTTGACAAGCTTTTGAACGCTTTGTATTACTCATAAGCACAAGTTATTGATAAATCCTATTCATCGTAAGCCTTCTGTAACATTTTTATTGATTCCGAACCCGAATTTCCATTGTCGATACAAAATTCAAGACAAACTCTTTGTTTGATGTTTTTGTCCATTAAATTCACAATATTGAGTGTCAGTGTGTTATAAAAATAGCACTGTAAGTAGTATTTAATATAAAAACAGATTAAACTCAAACTCCGCACCAAAATGGAAAACGATAACCGTTTTCCATTTTGGCTAATCCAACAACAAAAAAAATGAATTTGTAACCATGAATATTTTTTTTGACTGCTTGTACATAAGTATATAATATAAAGACAAAAAGTGACGAGCTCTGGTAAAAATTTTGTAAGTAAAAAGTATCTAACTAGCGATACCTTTATTTGCTAATGATATTCAAACTTCAAAAATAAACAAAAATCTGTTTAAAAATCTAAATTTAACTAACTACACAAGTTAGTTTCTGAACAAGATAGTTTAAGGATTATTAAAAAAAACAATCCCATGCTCACATCCCCGAAGAGGTAGGCAGAGGTACAAACAGGGCACCTATGATTATCCGAAGACACTATGTCTCACAATGTGATAGGTGGCAAGCATATCGCCAACATTTTTTTTATTAGAAAATTGAAAAACCAAATTTTATTTTTGTTGCTCGATCTGGGAATTGAACCCGGGACCTCATGCAGTCAAGTCCAACACCTGGACCAGTAGACCACAGAGTTGGATCCTTTAATTAAATCCCTAAAATATCTTTGCTAATCCCAAGGGTAACAGGGCGCAAATATTTGTATTATTTGCTATTAGTTACAAAAGTTGGTTTTCTGTAAAATTACCACAAACATGTAGAGGAATTCTAAATATTAGGATCTACCTTTTTATAACTTGCCTTGTTTAGTTAACAAGCTACAAGTTATGTTTTAGGGCATTAATATTCTTCCTTAAACCCAGGGGTAATTTAGGGCGCAAAACTTTGTATCTAAGTTTACAATAAATTTGGGTATGACTAAGCTGTATTAGTTACAAATAATAATTAATTTAAGGATTAGCCTCAGGAGACTGAAGTAGGACAACTATGAATAATGTTGAGTACAAAGCGAGGCCGGAGGTAAGGTAAATGTATAAGAAATAAGCTTTTGTCTAAGATCACAACTGAAGATTGTCATTTGTTGTGCTTTCTTTGTTTATTTACAGACAAAATTTTGATGTTGAGGTCAACGTTTAAATAAATATTTTGTAACAAAAAACTCAGACGTAACCGTTCCAACTTTAGCCAACCTGTTAACATACACAATAGTTATATCGCCTCTGTGGTCTAGCGGTTCAGTTGTTGGACTTGACTGCATGAGGTCCCGGGTTCGAATCCCGGGTCGGGCAACAAAAATAAAATTGGGTTTTTCCAATTTTCTAATAAAAAAAATGTTGCTCGGGATAGGATATGTATGTGCCCGGTTGGCGATAGACTTGCCACCTATCACATTGTGGGACTTAGTATCTTCGGCTAGCCGTGGGTGCCCTTGTTGTGCCTCTGCCTACCTCTTCGGGGATATGGGCGTGAAGATACTTTTTTTTTATTGAAAGTTTATAGTCAATGCTCAATTGTAGTTACTGTTATATATAAACACAAACGACAAAAATAGTTTATTTGATAGCAAATTAGTATGTAAGTATGTCGCTGATGTATTAACGTGGTGCAGCCCCGACTACCATATTTTTTGCTGGTGTAAATATAAACTAAATTTTCAAGCGAGCCGCTTCGTGCGTTTCGACCACTTTCTGCTGTGCCTGATTTACTCAATTTTTATTTATTCTGAAATCTATGGTTTACGGTTTTATGGCATATACCGATTTAAATAAACAATTTAGTAAATTAATTGCCTTTGTGGTCTAGTATTCCGATGTTGGACACGAACTCATGAAGAAACGGGTTCGATTCCCAGCTCAGGCAACCGAGATTAAATAACATATTAAAAATGACAATAACAGTAATTGTTAAAAACAGTATTTTAAAATAAAGTAATATATTATTAATAAATAATTAGGTATTCATCAAATTTTGTACGCTTATTATCGAGACATAAATGTATATATATAATATGTTTTGGCATACAAATAAATTTAATAAACATCCAGATCCAGAAAGGCTCACCACACCAATACCTGCTGCCGTCGGAAATCGAAGCCGAGCGTCGTAGTTGGTCGATGTTAGTTAGTCGAGTTAGGCGTGTTAGCTAACCCTTTGACCAGCGATGCAGTCACATGAGTATATATTGTAATTCGGGCATGTAAATTAAAATAATAATAATAATAAGGACAAAAGCATTTAAGCAAGTATTAAATGATTAAGTTTTAGATATCGTTGTTACTAAAACTGGCTAAAGTTTCAAAGTTGGCAACACTGTTCAAACACTAGCGGCAAGTTAACGAAGCATGGCATTTGGTCCTTTGTCCTTGCATGCCAGCAAGTAAACTATCCACTCAAATGGCCGGCAGAGGTCAGCCGCTTACAAGCAAATATAATAATGGGAAATAAGCATGTCAGTGCTTGCTCAAGCTTACAGTTGACGGCCAGTTAATGGAGATGAATGTTTGCATTTGGATTTGTATGTTTATTGTTGGTCAGCTTTCGTATGTAATTATTTGCCTCCATTTTAGTGTTCATGAACTTCTCACGTTTGTACATTTACTTTCTGCGACTTGAATTATCCTTTTAAATATGAATTTGCTGGCTTCCTGACCCTACAATGTGTATGGTGGTGGTACCAATCTTGTCGTAGTTTCACAGATTTCCACCCCTTTATGTAGTTTAGTTCAGTGCTATCAGATACATACATTTAGCAATAGTGAAATAAAGGAGTAGTGACCAGCGGGCAATGGGGTCCTCTTATCATAACGCTGAACAATTGTTAAAATACCGCTTTATATTGAGTAAGACATATATCAGTAGTAAAAAGTACGCCTTTCATTTTTCAGATTATTTATTTACCAGGGAAAGTTATATTTACAGAAGAATAGAGAAAACTAGGTACAAGTGCGGAATTCCAGATGTAGGTAAACGTGAAATTGTAGAATATAAATTATACTTGTGTTCATGGTAACTACAAACGTAAAAAAGCGGGATTTCTAAGTAGCCTAAACAGCCTTTTTTGAAACATAGAGACACCAGACATATAAACTTCGTCACGATCGATTCAGTAGATTCGGCAATTCACCAGTTGAAAAACACATAGACGGAGAGACAAAAATTCAAAATGAGTTCTGATGCCCATTGCTAGTCGCCTAGTGTTGGTGGTGGTGGGGTTAACTCAAAGTGGCGATTGGTGGTTCTTCTAAGCAAACTAACGGTCGTATGCGTGTAGTCTAAGCACAAAATAAGTAGGATACATACAGAAGAGCGGTACCATCGCGCACGTCAGATATGCGGTGGCAGTGTGTTACACTCTGCGGTTTTTACCTAAAATCAATATTCCAACCCCCGACGCAAAAACAGGTGTTAAAAGTTTGTCTGTGCGTGTATGTGTTTGTGAATTCTTCAGGATTTCGATGCGGTTTTTTTTTATTAAAAGATGACGTGATCGAGATGGTTCATAGAGATCTGTCCAGGTATTCAAGGTCGTTCGTCAGCTTATTTTCAGTTATTTCACTTTTAAACATATGTGAGACCTAACAGATAAAATGCTAACGAATGCTGGTGCACCTGAACTGGTTTGAGGGAGTTCGAAGATAGGAGGCGTGTTACATCATTCTGTTCATATTATCTGAAGACACGAACCAGATGAACAAATTGGAGGTCGCCGATGGGTCATAGTATAAAAGTACAATACTGTGTTTCGTAATCTTTGCATTTCATCTAAATCAGATGAAAAAGAGAGGTGTTGTAAGTTCGACGTGTCTGTGTCCATCCGTAGCTGTGATACTTTTGAACGGATTGAATGATTCGATGATTTTTTTTTGTTGGAAAGCTTCAAGACGGTTCTTATTTAAGTTACTTAGAAGTGTTGTCGGGGTTTCATTATTTTAGGATTGTTTAGTATCTAGTTAGTAGAACCATGTGATAGGAGCCTTAGATTGAAATATTTACTAGTTCACTATCAATTTTCTTGCAATAATAGGGGTTTTAGATGGTTATAAAGAAACAGTGGTTATAAAACATTGGTTTGAATCCGTCCGGAACGTAGATTTAATCCAAAATTAATAATTATCTGAAGATTGTAATTAATTGTCCTTCAAGGTAACACTTGTTGGATGGAAGAGTCAACCGTCTTTAGCAATTACGTGTGTGTAGACACCAAGGTATTTAAAAGATTAACTTTTAGCCGGAAAAGTAGAAATAGGGAACAATAAGAATAAAGGAAGTCGGCAGATATATGTATAGAGTTTTACATTTACTCGTCCAGACTTAAATTGCTAGGGTTCACATGTCGTCCAGAATTTCTTTAAGGGCTTTAATCACAATTACCTCAATTCTAGTTGGAAAAGACTTCAAGCCTGTCTTTTACACTTTCGACCCTAACCAAAGATTTGTGGTTATAGACATGATATTTTTTTTATACAATAAAATATATACAATTTATACAATACAATATAAATAAATACAATCTAAGTTTGGGGGCATGTGAGATAATTTAATCTATATAAATGTATCGCTAAGAATGTTCTTTGTATGGCTAAAAGCTTAAGCATATGCCCTACAAGTGTAGCTCTTTTTATGTTTCTTATTTCAATTACTGATAAGGTAATATCTCTTTTGTACCTAAAAGTACGCAAATTAACCAAGGGTAGCCAAATATACCCGCATAAATAAATATATTGGTGCCAATTTTGTTGTGTCACCGCTAAAGCTAAACTAACTTAAAAATTTTCTAATATTAGCTTATTTTTAGACAAATGGTATTCTGTTGTCACCGTAGTTCTAAAATTTCTTTCTAATTTGACAGTACTAAGACGGCGATAAATTGAATAGATAGTGATGTCCCTGTATTTACACACGCTTTACATACATTATCGACAATGCGTCCGAGTGAGAATGAAAAAGAAATTACTTGAAAATTAGTAGTATTTTAAGATACAATTATATATTTTCTTATCTGTAAACAAGTTTTATTGAAA
>NJDC01001428.1:180565-212067 GCA_002245475.1 Calephelis virginiensis
ATTTTAGTTTAGATGTGTACAGCAGAATACCAAACGTGATTAGACAGCTCTAAATCTAATTTTAGGTTAGTTTAGACTAGTTTGTACCAAGGGAATCGGCACCATTGAGTAGATCATTTTCTTATTTTGCTTAGAGACAACCTTAAGGAATATAATGAGAATCACCTCAGTACGAGTTGGAAAGGCCTAAGCTCTGTCATTATTGTTTCATCCTTAATTAAAGACATGCGGTTTCTAATTAAAGACACGAGCCCACTTAACATTTATCAATAAAGCGATCCAAGAAATATGTCAGTAAGCAGGTTCTTTGTATTGTGGAAAGCCTTACTAAGCATGTCCCAGATACGTGTGGAGAGCCGCGGTCCTTACGGTCCTGTCTCGTGTTGATTACGTCAGTATTTCATCCCGGTACTTTTGACCCCAATTTTGTAGACCTTTTCACAAACATTATATATGTTTTTTAACCCCAAGAGGATAGTCTAGTAATGTTTTTTCTGCAAACTCATTTGTAGAAGACAACATCGATATCCGTGAAGGGAATTAGTTTATTACATTTGAAATCTTGCACATTATTTTTTTAAATTAAATGACACACTCGTTATTGGGTTTCGTTATTTTTATGATATTGAATAGCAAACAAGAAGATGGGTTTCCTGGTGGCAAGAAATTCACGCCGCCTAGAGACCAAAGGTGGTAATGATGCGTTGCCAAACCTGTGACCGGGATTTTGGTCCTCGAGCAAAAGTATGTTTACCGGCTACCCTATCCTCCGAATCGGAACAGGTCTACGGCAAACACTGACGTTATGGCGGCAGGAATAGGTAAGGGACAAATCAGGGCGAGTCGCTGCGAAACTCTACTACCTAGTCAGATGTCACGGTGTTAGTGACGGTAAGCCTATGCTCGCCTTTTGCGAGCTGCCCCCAGGTATTTTTTAAATAAATACATGCGAAATTGACCTCCCCAAAATAACCTTATTTTTTTTTTAACAAAATGGCACAGAAATACGTACGGGATAAAAGCATCATAGTTATTGAAATAGAACTAGACTAAAAATGCTTTGTGACGTATATTGGATACTTTCGAAAGGGTTGAACCCATACCAACATAAAACTGCATGTCATGGTCATTAACTGAGTTCAATAAAACAGAATATCGTTGTTTATCAGCGTTTTTACTCAGAACTCTTGTGGAGAGGCTATCCGTCTTCCTGCCAAGCTTCTTGCGATAAAGATAAGTAGACATACCACTCAAATAAATCTTTGGTTTTGATCGGTAATACTTGTGAAAATACACAATTAATATACTTTTAATTAAACTTGTATGTGTCAACAAAACATTAGTTGTCATTTGTTTATATTTAAAAAGGTTGCAAATATTTTTTTACTACAATATCCATGCTGTCTGTTACTTTCGGACAAACATACATGAAAGCGCCTCTGTATCTGATTTTAATTTTTATCTGATATAATTGAAGTTAAAAGACAAAGAGAAGGGAAGGGAAAAGTATAGATATCATTACATATTTTTGCAGATGGTAAGAAGTATAGGTATGCCACCTTCAGACACGAAAGGTTGTAGTGATGCCCTGTTAATCCAAAGGTGAGAGTTCATTGGAACTTGGGACGCCGCACCCTTGGTGTCTACCTGATAGCATCATTGTACGTTACCGTGCCATATAGTTCAGCAACGCTAGTTTTCCCTTTTTTTTATGAATTTGGAAGGCAAACAAGCAGACGGATTTCCTGATGGAAACAAATTCACGCCGCCTAGAGACACCAAAGTTGGTAATGGTGCGTTGCCAACCTGAGACCGGGATGTTAGGCCTCAAGCAAAAGTAAGTTTACTAGCTA
Organism: Calephelis virginiensis; assembly: GCA_002245475.1. Lineage (NCBI taxonomy): Eukaryota > Metazoa > Arthropoda > Insecta > Lepidoptera > Riodinidae > Calephelis > Calephelis virginiensis. The sequence continues at coordinate 182,419 of NJDC01001428.1, forward strand.
CTTTACCACGTCATGACGTCATGACGTTATGGCGGCAGGAATAGGTATGGCGGTGGTACCAATCCGGGTGAGTCGCTGCGAAACTCTACCACCTAGTCAGATGTCACGGTGTTAGTGACGGTAAGCCTGTGCTCGCCTTTTACAAGCTGCCTGGTAGGAAGGCAGATGGTCTATTCTGCAAAGGAGCCCGATCCAACACGGGGAAACACGGGTCCCTTATAGTATTATCAAAACTGGTACCATATAACTACGTGTATTACCGTGAAATTACGGTCTTTTCAAAAATGTTATTACTTAGATACAGATAAATTGAGACAGAAAGTTAAGGTGATTATTTTTATGGCGGCAATAATATTGTATATAAATTCCATACAAGTAACAAAAGTTTTAGAAATTTATTCCAACAATTCTATTCCATTTAAAAATATTTATATTCCAAAGAATCGCTGCGACCAAGACAACTAATCGGTACACTTAAATCAAACTAAATTGGTTCAATTGTAAAAGAACATTGAGTGCTATAAATGAGTCGGAAACATCTAAAGAAGTGTTCTTTTATCAATCCGTTGAAAGGAATAATCCTCGACGAACGAGACTTAATTACCTTAAGAAACTTTTATAACTCAAAGTTTAGCAAGTTAAAGGGCTTAGCAGTTTGGGGCTCGGGGAGACCTATCGTCGTGGTTCTAAGTAAAGAAAAGTATAAATTTGTGCAAATGTTTATTGTGCTTTTAGATTAATTAAAAAATAGAGGTTAATTGTAAACTATCAAACGCCAATGTCTCTTAGTTTCAAGCTCCGATGGCCAAAAGTTTGGTATGGAAAAAGTTCTAAATTCTAGTTACAACTAAAACTTTTTATTCCAATAGCTCCAAGTGTTAGGAACTGTTGGAGAAACAAATTACTTTTGTCGAGCAATGACCTAAAACAGTGCTCGCCTCTTTCTCTTTCTCCCCGCCAACACGGGGAACTGTTATTACAGTAGCAGTTTGATTATGTAATAGTTAAAAAAATGCAGAGCACCTTAGTTAGTTCCACCCTCGTTAGTTAACTTGTTAAAATGAGTTGGGTTTTATTTTATCACTGTTACCGCGATCTTTAAATATTTGTCATTTTTATGCGATTCTAATCTGTAGCATATACGTCAACTGCCTAGTTTCTCACCTAAGAAACGTACTCGTATCATGTAAAACACTGTCCGCCATTTGGAAATTACCATAATACCATGTATTGAAGATATTTAAAAAATACACAGATTTTAGCTAGACGACAAGTAAAAAAAACAATAAATTTGTCGTAATTTTAGTATTTTATATTCTTTAATCTAGTAACCGTCTCGAAATTTAGTAAACGATAACATAATTACTTTTTGTAGAAATAAAAAAAGGGTGAGGGAGGAAAGGTAAAATTTTAAATTCGGAGTTCATTAACGTGTTGTTCGATTACATTTTCATTGTTTAAAGGAGGTACCTACTTTTAATTGTATCCTGCCAAACAATCCAAGCTTTTTAACAGAGTTAAAAAAAAACTAGGAGTGTCTCAATTCGGCCTGTATGTTTTTTTATGTATGTACACCGATTTCTCCGAGCCGATTTACGTATTTTTTGATGCGGAATAGCTTCGAATTGGTCAGACAAAAATTTTATTCAGGTGGGCCCATTAGTTTTTATTTTATGGGCATTTTTTGTCTATTTTCACCCATCCCAATGATTATTTTGATTAAATAAATTATATCGACAATAAACTAAAAAGTATTATATAAAAATAACTACGTTACTAAAAACCGACTTCAAAACTAAAAAGTAAGAAATAACAAACAATTTATATCAATTATATACTACCTACCTATTAATTATACACATGTGCCATCTATTAGTATATTTGAAGTTGGTACCAAGCCTTAAAGTAATCATTATATTATAAGTGGGTATTAAATTCACCGACTTGTGGGTGAATTGGCGTGACGTGAGCATCGACTTCAAAAATATTTAAATAACAGGTAGTATATAATTAACATTAAATCTTTATTTATTTTTAGTTTTTAGTTTTGAAGTCGGTTTTTATTTACGTAGTTATTTTTTAGTTTTATATTTCAAAAACTAGAGAAATCACAATTCTTAGTGTGTAGAGTGATGCTATAGCCCCGCGAAACGGGGATTCATTTTTTATCTACAGATTTTGTGGAATATATTATATAGTAAGAACTTGTTGCAAAATATTTAATTATACAAACAGATTCTTACACTGTAAATTTTTAATAATTTGGCAGGTACAAAATAACAGATGTAATGTTTCACGTGGCCAAGGCAACATGTTAGAAAGATCATAACTTTTTGTTGTTAGAAATATGAGAAAATCAAAAAATATAGGTTTACTCGGAAAAAGTCGTTGTTACCTACGGTATATGTAATTATTACATATTACATATACACATTGTACGGGCTGAGCCGTACATCTATCATATGCTTTAATTCATTGCAGTATCAGCAGATTTTCACTTCACGGGTTACAGCCGCGATCCAATACATTTTACATAAGTTAAAAAGCAGTTCGTAGTTGAGCCTCGCGCCGTGCGTACTCAGATCAATATCAGACCAGTTGTATAATCAAATCGTATCAATTATCAATTAATCATTTTTATCATTCAATCATAATTTAAGTTATTAACATATAATATAGTTAATTTAGTTTATAGTAATTCGAGTGTGTGATATTACAATAATCAAATTGACAGACGCTCTTGTATATCATTTATCTCCCGGTTGAGCTGATCATAATCATTAAAAGTCTGTAGAAAGTTAATAAAAGCTACTACACACATTGATATTTATTAAACATTTTTTATATTTATGTGAGGAATTGTTATCAAATCCACCTTCATGGTTTGAATTCAATCGTGTTCATTGTTAAACCAATAGATCGTTCTCCTAAAACTGCAGACACTCACGAATCGCAATAGTGAAATTCATTTATAATAAAAGACGCAAATATTTAACGACAAGCGCGGGCCAAGCCGCAAGTAAAAGCTAGACTAGTCTTTATCTTGATTCTTTAGAGCGTAATCAGGATTTACATAAAATAATTAAAAGACAGCGCGAATGCGGCTACTTTACATAAAGCTGGATGAATAATGCTTTGTACACTGCAATCAGTGGTTTAGCCCCTACCATGGGTTTAATTCAACCCTCTATAGTTCATCTAATCTTGTCACTGGTGGTAGAGTGCCTTGCAGTAACTTACCCGGGTTGGCATCCACCGATTTACCTATTGTTGCCACCATAATGATAGTAACATATTCCGGTTCAGAGAATAGAGTAGCCGGCAGACTTTCGCAATAGACTAAATACACTGGCCACACTGCAGCAACGCATATAAAACGCTTATGGTGCCTATAGGCTGCAGTTATCTCTTACCTTAAGTGGAGCCGCGTGCTTGTACGGCATCTTTTGCCATAAAAAAATCTTCTCTCGTAATAGGCAGTTTCTTATAAGGAAAAGTAAAAAAAATACTGAAATAAACCTACTAAGCTGAAAGCCTACATTTAACTCGCTCAATTCGTATTGTTAAGGAAACACCTCTTTTGGCATAGAGTTCAAGTCCCTAGTCGTAGAAACTTCGAATCCGGTTATTTCTTTGAAATTCTTTTAAAATCATACAAAATTCGAATTAAGAAGTCATCCTTGGGGTCGAAAATGGCAATAATTTTGTATTACGAAACTATTTTCTTAATCTCATTATGCGTGATATAAAGGATAGGCCCAAATCAGAGAAACAAGAAATTTCTATATATGTCTTGAGTAACCGAATCAGGAGTCAGATTAAAGGAACCGTAATTAAATAAAGGAATATCCGAGGGCTTCGTGAGCAAACTTCTTTTCGAAGTACTGACTGACTGACTTCATAAACGAGATGGAAGTTCTTAATTTTATTCTATTTTTTCTACATAATTGTATATCACAGAACGTCTTACATGCACATTGCACATATTATGTGATATTGTGATTGCCATCAGATGCACTTTGACTATCTCTGACACACACAATAATTGATAGATGAAAAAGTCATAGAAAACTCTATTAATTTTGCAGTGTTGCTGGTTAATTTTTACACCCAAGAAAAAATCCACGGAAGCAAAAACCAAATAATAAATACAATAAAATGTAGCGAGCTTGAAATTTTTTGTTTTGATATTTTTGTACGTATATAAAAGTAACGGCTGGAGGGATTGGGCTAACAAAATATATATTATAATATGGGCTAACTTTAATTTCTTAAGTAATGTGTCATGATATAAACGACGTAAGCAAATCAATAGATACCAGCTAGTAAGTTTCCCATATTAATATTATAAAACGTAAATAGTCTGTCAGTTTACACTATCACTGGTAACCTGAAGATTTCGATCCATTGTCAAACATAAGATACTTTTTATTCTTATCACTTAAGTGGTTGCTGTACGAAAGTAAGAATGAATTAACATCAATATGAAGTTGAGGGTAATCTCTAGACTAAAAAATAAATGAACTTGTCTCATTCTTAATGAAAGTGAACTCGCAAGTACCATAGTGAAATACGGGTCACGAGAAATCAAAACAACTTGGCTAGAGCGATATTTTCCCTGGCAACAATGGACTGCAATTATTTACGTTTGCGAGTGACTTTTGTTTATGTATTGGAAACTGTTTTACTCTACCAGTATACACTACTAGACGTTTGAAAGTACTTTCTAGCTGATCATTACTTTATTATAGTATTAGGATGATAAATAAACTTACATAACCTTTCTTAATATGTAGATGGAAGACTAATAGAATATGTACATGCAGCTGATACCATGGACACGTATATAGTCGTTTATTATTACAGTACAAACTTTAAAATGTTATATAATCCTTAACATGAAAACATTGTTATACAATACGCTTACCTATACTCAACATACACGAGATGATTGACGTCTATAGTTATTTCACATTCTATTCTGAACAATGACAGTTATCTTTGTGAGATGTTCTCCGATTCCCCAAGGAAACTAGGCAGCATTGCTATTGCTAGGTTACCCACATGTCCTCATTTTAAACAAAAACTCTATTCTGCTTCACGCATAAATCTAGAATAGTAAAACGCAATTACACAGCGCGGAACACGGAATTTCGCCAAGGATCGGGCACAATGAACGCAGAGGTAATCTGGGGGCGACCTCACAAGTGCTATTGTTTGTAGAACCTCAGAGCCCTGAGTGTCGGCCGGGAGTCACACCGTTGCAAATCTACATTTTAAATAGGTCATTTCAAGTTTAACTTGTAAGCATTTTTACTGTCCCTTTTCAAATAATAGTAGGTAAGGTGTTTTAATAAAGAATTTTCTTTTGCAATTCGCTTCATTTCTTTTTGATCGTTCAGTTTCGTTTAAAAATATAAGACAATAGTTTGATTCGGCGTAAATACTATCTCAGTATTTGGAGGATTTTTTAGAGCTATTACAAGGAAGCGGAGATAGTAGACGATCATTTTTGAGCTTTTATCTTTTTTATTTTGGTTTTAAACTTCATTTTTTGTTTTTGGTTCTATTGCATTATTAAAAAAAAAAAAACGTTGCTCGGGATTGGGTATATGCCCGATTGGCGATAGACTTGTCACCTATCACATTGTGTCTTCGGCTAGTCGTGGGTGTCTGGTTGTGCCTCTGCCTACTTTTTCGGGGATATCGGCGTGAAGATAAGTACTTTGGTTCTTTTGCAAACACAGTGGCCAGGACTACGAAAAGAATACGGTAACGTTCCTCCATCTGTCGAATCGCGAACGATTTTCATGTGCTCCCTTAACTCTTTTTTGTTATCACTTTGCCATCACTTAGTAACTTGTTTGTATTTATTTTATTTGATAACCTTTAAGAAATAAAAGCAAACCAGCATTTAAAAGAAGCAATATCCTGTAATTTGCACGCATGTAGGGAAATCAAATTTATCAAACAATCACATAATAATGTTTGTGATGTTCGATTGTAATGTGATTTTGTCGAGGTTGTTGTGTGCTGTAGGAATTTCCCGCGGGATACATTATTGTGATCCTATAGATCACGAACCCACGTCTCTGGCTTTGTCGCAGTTATTACATTTTTCTAAACTTGGGCATCTCTGCTCTCTTTAACCGATTTTGATGAAATATGTGAAAACATTTATTTTTAAACACCTGATAATAGTTATGTAGTTAAACCGTAATGTAAGAATGTATGAACAATAAGCTTTTTTAGATACATTTTTTAAAGAACACAATATTTATAGAATATATAGTTTTCATATTGTTACGTGCTGCGGATTTCATTTGTTTAATACAATGTTTATAACTTTATATCGCCCTGCTTTACAGCAAAAGTGACAACCAAGTCACTTGTATCAAAACTAATTATATCCGCATTAATTAAATACACTATTATATCCGTGGATATATTCGACGAAACTAAATAAGAAAGCACTGTTTTATATTAATCACTATTTAGATATATTTTCTCGATTTCTCCTCATAGTTTCGATTATCATAATCCAACTAAATGAAATCTCGTTGCAGACCTGGTTAGCTGGTTTTGTTTGTTGTATAAAATAACTAACAAAACAGCACTAAATTTCGAGTACTACCTGAATTACATGGGAATCAAATGATAAAATACATAACTTGCTCAAAACCAACCAAATGCACAAAGTTCCTTTTTTTTAATAAATTGTATTGTTTCAATCGCCTCTGTGGTCTAGCGGTCCGGGTGTTGGACTTGACTGCATGAGGTCCCGGGTTCGAATCCCGGGTCGGCCAACAAAAAGAAAATTGGATTTTTCCAATTTCCTAATAAAAAAAAAAGTTGGTCGGGATTGGAAATGTGCCCGGTTGGCGATAGGCTTGCCACCTATCACATTGTGGGACTTAGTGTCTTCGGCTAGTCGTGGGTGCCCTGGTTGTGCCTCTGCCTACCTCTTCGGGGATATGGACATGAAGATACTTTTGTATTGTTTCCTTTGGAATTATTTGTGTGTTGTGTGTGCCAGAGTGCTCGTAAGAATATGTATTTTTAGACGGATTTCATATCACGAACCTTGATAAACAGCTGAGCGTAAGTGTGTAAGTCTCATCTGTTAACACGAAGTGTATTGAAATCAGTTTTATAAAACAATCGCTTAACGTTTGCAATGCGATGTTATTCGATTTGCTGAGAATTGTCCCATAAGATCCACCACTGTAGTTGATAAGAGTATTCTAACGTTTTCGAAAATTACTGGTGTAAATTTAAAACCTCCGTTTGTTTTGTTTGTAGCTTATGAATTATTAAATATATAACTAAATGTGTGTATGTGTGTGTGATTTTTTAAAATTATTTTCAACTGAACATAGTAATTGAAAGTAACACCAAATTCATAAACGTTTTTTTAAGTATTAATTGATAAGTGTAGGTGATGGATGCACTTCGTTTCTTCTTGTTACATTATGGGCAAATTATACGTTAGTTTAGTGAATGGCATTCGAGATCTTAAAATGATTCTTGGATTTTACGTTATTATACTATAAATTGAGTCTTTATTTTATACATAATAATTTATATTTTTTTAATCAAGTAAATAAATAAAATAGTTTATCAATTGTTAACTTTATAGTGGCGTAGGTATCTCTGCGGTTTTGCTTGCGCAGTTTTATTTGTTTCAAAAGTTTTTTTATATTTTTAACTAGCAATTGACAGATTTAGATTAAACTTAAGAGGAGTTTATTTAAAACCACGTAAACTTCGTCAAAATTTGAACACTAGTGAACATGACTCCGGAACAGAAAATCTGATAAACAGACAGGATTTCCTACAAAAGTCCAGTAACCATTGAACTCACGTTTTCCTTTCAAAAAGCACGTCCACTTGGTGGCTGTTTTGTCTTATTTAATACTCAAAATTAATCCCGTTTACGCAATGTAACAAACATTCAGATTAAAAGAAACAACAATAAGAAACAGACAACAGACACTGTTGCTATTATAACAGTTTAAGATTCGGAAACATCTCGGTAGCGACACCTATTTTTTCAGAAATATGTATAATGTACAAGATAAGGTTTTATAATTTTCAAGCAATATTTATTGTTCCGACATTATGTTTTCGGTGTAATGAAAGCCGTCTTCTCCATATCGTCGGCGCTGCTGTAACGAGCGCCTCGGGTCACGTCATAAGTCAGTCTTTGTGTTCGGTGTTCTGCATTGGATATTATTCATCAACGGCAAACCTACTCTCCTTTTTATTAAAAGGTCGAGAAACTTTCGGGTTTATATCGGTTTTCACTTCATTCAAGTTTTTATTTCTGTCTGCAGAGTTTTATTATTTAACTTTCTGTAAGCGACTTTTGTTATAAAGTTTGTGTATAATATAGGGTTTGTATCAAACAATTCTATATCATTACTTGTAATGCGTAATATAAATGTGTACTTTCTTTAAATTCCAACGTTATCTTTTCAGTATCATTTCTATGAATATGGACCAAATTAAAAAAAAGTAATCACCAAGATTTGTTTCTGTAATCAAAAGTTCGGAGCTATCATATAAAAAATACAATCAAATCTTTATTCGAAGTCGTTTAACAACTATAAACAAGATGTAATGAAAAATCAACTTTTTAAAAGAATCCTTAACTTTTATTGATTCCTTGAGCAATTTATATCGTTTAAAGTGTTTTTAGTAATTCATAGATAGGCGTCCAATATTATTTAATCTTAGCTATATTTTATCAATAAAGTGTCTCTTATTGAAGAAAGAAATGCAAAAGTCGGCTGAGTAAAGCCGAGGGCAAATATATATAAAAAAACATAATGTCAGGGAGCCATCAATATTTAATACCACTTCACAACTTTGCCTTCAATATCATACCATACCTACCTATATTACTCTAGAATCCATTACAGTAACCATAGAAATGCTCACGGATCTCAGAATTCAAGATATCAAATGTTTTAATTTACATATAAAACGAAAAAAATAAGTAAAGATGATGAAGTGATGTAAATGAAACTGAAACCTTAAACGTGATGAGACAGCCATCAGGCGCTCCTTTTATGTTTTAATAACAAAAATTCACTTAAGGATTATATAGAGTAAAAGATTGGTACTAGTGTGAGCGTATACCTGTATTTTTTATGCGGATTAGAAGCCTAAACAATAAGACGTATTACCTCGTGACAAAAATATGGATGCAAACTTCTTCGCGTTGCTTTATTAATTCAATAGTTAAAAATCATGATCAGTAAAACCTTTGCTTACCTCGAGATTTCTTTCTGGAAGACTGTGTTTGTTTGAAATGTGTTTTAATTGGTTTTAAGAGGAATATCAATTACATTTGTATAGGGTATTTTCAAATTAGTGGTCAAAATTGCGCAAGGATATTATGAATATTCAAATGAATCAGTGAAAAAAAAAACAAAAAAAAAACTAGTCAAAATAAATAAAATATAGCGCTTTTAATATTCTGCATCAATTTGCTCAAGTTCAATAACCGCGTGATGACACACAGCGTAAGGACATACGGTAGATACTAGGAGGTAGTTTATTCGTACAGATTTTATGTAGGTATCTACGTATTTTCCATCACATTTACAAGCTTTGGACTGACTTATTTAACTTTATAATTGCGAAAAAGGTAATATATAGGATACTACATAACACCAATAGGCAAACACGTTACCATAGCAAATAACATATTAATCAAATTAGGTACCTATCTAACGGTAAACAGCGTCAGCGTCAAGCGTAATATAGATAGGTACCTAGGCTATCTTTTTCACGTTTTACCTTTCGTAGGTCACTAATATTCATCTTAAACTGGAAGATGTTCACTTTTCCCGTAAGTCAAATCTTAGACCCTACAACTTATGAAGAAATAGAGGGGCGTCAGGTCTGGTGATCTGGCTGGCGGTCATACCAACCCTCGGCCTGTACAACGTTTGATATTGCAAAGGTATTAACTCACGAAAACATCAGTAAATTGAACATTACGCAAAAATAAAAAAAATAACACACCTTAACCACAAGTAAACATCGACTGATCAACTAATTTAAAAATAATAATTTGTAAAAGCAGGAACGGGGTGTAAGGTCCACCGCACACAGGCGAAGATCGTTTATGGAATTCCGTTTCAAAATATTTCGAACGTATCGAGTCCATACAAATTGGAATTTCGGCGTTTCGAAATTCCGAAACGGGACTGCGCCAAGGGAATCCGCATGTATGTTACCAATGTACTCTGTGTGTAACGGAGTGATAGAAACTTTCAATTTATCTTCTGGTTCTGTTAATTGGTTTCGCAGGTATCTATAGGGATGAAGACAATTTGTTCAAGCGGCAGAAGCTATGTCATCTTGGTCCATTCTTACTAGCGGTATGCCTCGGGGTGGAGTTTTATCACCACTCCTATTCACATCATTCATTAATTCTGTAACTCTGTTCTTATCTTCCCTCTTCCACCTTTATGCAGACGATCTTCAAACCTACACCCACTCTTGCCTCTCCGAACTTCACAAGGCTATTACTGTTAATAATACTGACCTGGTCAGTATAGAAAAGTGGAGTAGATTTTTCGGTCTTAAACTTAATCAAATCAAGACTTAGGTCATTGTTATTGGTAGCCCCGGACTTATTAATAAGATAAATTGGTCTAGTGTACCCCCCGTTACATTAAATAATGTTATTATCACATACAGTAACTACATTAAGAATCTAGATGTTGTTATTGACAATACTCTTTCTTGGACTAAACAACTACAGGAGGTCAGTAGTAAATTTTTTTGCTTGGAATTTGTTGAAATATCTTCGTTTTTTGCTCTATAAATCTCACTGTTGAGCAACTGAATAAACTCAAGCCTCTTCAAAATGTTTGTATTAAATTCATATTTTAATTGCGTAAATACGATCACGTTTCCGAATTTCGTGCTGAGCTCAAGTGGTTGCGTATCAAAATTCGCCAGAACTGCCATATTCTCTCTGTACTACTGTACTCTACCCTCTTTGATCCATTTGCACCTATTTATTCAAAGGAGAGATTTAAGGTTTGTAACGGTGAGGTTCAAATTCCTTAGGGCCAGTGATAACTACGCTCTTCAAGTTCTTGTTACTATAGCCGTTCTCGCATCTCTCAAGCAGTAAGGTTTTGGAATTTTCTCCCGGTAGATATCAGGAGAGCTCCAAATATTAATATTTTCAAAGGTATGTTAAAACGTCACTATCTACCGTAATTTAGGTTACATTAGAATTTTCTTGTTTATCCTAAATTCTAGTACCTATAATTAAAATAGGATGATTTATTTTGTGTAGTATTCGATATTTTTTTTATACTTTTAATAGCACCATTATACAGCAACTCGCTAAATCTTGTTCCATACTCAAGGTTTGCCTGGAAGAGATCGCTAACTTTGCGATAAGGCCGCCTTTGTGTATTTGATGTATTTGTATTGTCTCTGTATTTGGTGCACAATAAAGAGTTATTATATTGTATTGTAACAGTTATTGTACCTATCAAAATGATGATAAACTGATAACTGGACCGAGATGTTAAATTATTTTAACAGATTTAGATAAAAAATGGTGTTAACAGCTTTTTAACAATTCATTATTATGGAATAATTTTAAGTATTGTGTATAGGTTCCACACGCTATTAATTCTAATCTGAAGATAAACATTACATTAGCAGGCATCTTCGGATATACAAAGTAGTGTAGGTAACAGCGCGGCGTATTTGTACATCTATGCTTACCTGAGAGCGTTCGTCGATCCCAAGCATTGTAGCGTCATTAAATATTTTTTGTCCTTTGTTTGTTTTTACATTTTTGGACACGCATTTCGAGCCCATGGTTGAAATTTCGTTAACTAATTTGAGAAATCCCTACACAATAAAATAATGTTATGGAATTACATCCAGTATACGTTAAAAGACAAATTTAAGTTCAACAATATACTCGAAATTGATTTGATAGATTAGATCAACATTAAAACGCTTTCTTATCGATTACTCTTGAATTCTCTTTTTTATAAGACAAGTCAGTAACATGCACGAAGCACTGTTCTCTTGATGGCCAGACGCAACAACAATAATCATAATATAATATGTTATAGGTGGGTCGCAGTCAGTGGCCGGGGTATATGGCCCATTGTACGAATCTATTTGCTACGCCACTCTCTGGACCGGAACATGTCGGAGAAATTAAACGACAGGAATAAGTAAAGTACCCGAACATCAAAACGCAAGAGATCAGTGGCTGTAAGTAATAACGCTATCACAGAGACCGCACGCCCTATTCATCTCTTAAAGCTTGTGATCATGAGCGTATTTTTGTCTCATGGCAAATAAAATTTGCATGTAAAACACACTGTTACTATTGCAACATTTTAATGATTTTTTCTCCCTGTTTTTAATTTATTATGTTTTTGTACCATTGTAAGAAAAAAATAAGCTTTTAATTTATCACCGGCGCGCGGTAGTTAATTAATGCTTACTTTTACCTGTCTATATTTTGTAGCCAAGTGTTTGTATGATTATCAGACTCGACACACTCAATTATTGTTAAGACGCGTCTACTTTGTTGCTACATTATGCGGGATTCAGCAGACATAAACTAAACTTTCTTTGTTTTAAAATTTAAATCGTCTTCACTAAGTAAAATTATTATGTCATTCCATATTTTAAGTTCAAAAATAATAAGCAGATATAGTGAAAATTTAATGACTTTTATTAGTTAATCATAGAATGTCAACCTAGGTCTCCCTGGGTACCTACATCCATCCACATTCGCATTGTATATCTACTGTGTAAATCTTTAATCTGTTATTCTTTCAATTTGTCCGAACCGGTGGAGCATACCCTTTCTCATTTTAACACCAATACTTTTTTTCAATCTCACGATTTCTCGGATCTCACTGTCACGATAGCGGTCAGCGAGTCTAACATCACAGCATTTTGACCACATTCAACCTACTTTAATGCTTTTTCTGACATACACAACTCTCGCATCCTTACAACCACGTTGGGATGAGCACATAATTATACAAAGCAAGTCTAGCTCTTTGTCTCAAAACCTTGCTTTGAAATAGCTTACTCAGCGCTGCATCTACACTGTTTCCTGCACACACGTTCCTTACTTCATCCGCAGTGTACCTTCTATCCCTGCCAAAAGCACAACCAAGAAAAAGACAGTTTTATTCTCTGGCTATTGCACTACATCATCTACTAAAACTCCTACATCCGTTCTAACTTCGTCTCTTTGAAACACCATTATTTTTGCCTCTCATCGCAATCAAATGTTAGCGTCGTGACCAGTGTTTGCAGCTTAGATAGTGTAGAGCTCAAAAGTGCAACATCATCTGCATAAAGCAGGCAGTTCACCACTCAATCACCTATACGTATTTATACATTAATTGCCCTTAACCTTTGAAGACGTTTGTACAAATACAAAATAAACAAGCGTGCTGACAACACACAACCTTGCTTGACGCCAAGGGCTAATACGCCACCGGGGAGATCAATAGTATTACCTTTTCGCTTACACAGTAAATCCAGGCAACTCTCATTGATAAACTCGATTAATTCTTTCATCGTCACTTTCATCCCACCTCTTACATTCCACGTGCCTTAGCGTGCTTTAGCCCTTTCCACTCTTAGATTCGCCTATTCAAGCTTGGCGTGATGGTTGGCGGCCCCCATCGCCGCATCTGCCTCTTTTTGTACCCACGAGGGTGGATACGCGTCGCCTCCAGGAAATGCCCGAACCCGATCTGAGACACTTTTTCGAGCCAGAATTGCACCCCAATGGCCTGGCAGGGATCGCGACGTGCACGTTTCTGGCCAATTACCCCCTTTTTATTTAAAATAAAAGAGGATCATATATTATTACCTTAAATATTTTTTATTTAAAATTATAAATATTATCGCCTCTGTGATCTAGTGGTCTAACGTTAGCGTTAGACGAAATGTGTTTTTCAAAATTTCTAATGAGTACGACGTTGCTCGGGATTGGCTGTCTGCCTGTTGGCGATGGCTTGCCAACTATCACTGTGTGGTATGCAATGTATTCGACTAGTAGTGGGTGCCTTGGTTGTACCTCTTCGTAACTGTTAGGGGATATAGGCGTAAAGATACTTTTTTAAATGCATTAATGCTTTTTTTCAATGCATTATATTTTTAAAATAATCCAGTAAATTTTCTAGTAAAGTGAATAAAATAAAGCAGACAGTATTAATTTTAAGACAAGCAATACCATTATGGTTAAAGCACTAGAAGCGCTGCACCAATTAAGGCGGTAATGTTGAAGCGACTTGTATTGTTTCCTTCAGTCCGATGCAGCGGACTTCCCAATTGTAGCCAGAATTAATATTACGGACAATTACACCAGCTTTCTTTTTCTTATTACATTTAGAGCATTGTGTACATATTTTTGGTAGTAATTATTATGACATTTTTTCTGTCAACGTCGTATTAAATGTTTATTCAATTTCAATATTAAAATTACTTCTTGAAGTGGTTTGAACTTCGAGTTAATTCCAAACTTATTCTAGGAAGATGAATGTTCGTCAACGGTCTACTTACCAAACGCTTTGTTACTGTCATTGAGGTCATAATAAGATAGTGGAGGTCTGAGTGGACTCAGCTGGTCTGGTAGTATTGTCACTTATATGCTTATCATTAAAACATAATTTCATGACATTGGCGTGTTTCTTGTTAAAAATATAGGATGATGTTATGACACGATAAACACATAACATTTCCGTCATATATTAGGAACAAACCATCAGCTACACGAGTTATATAGGAAACACATTGCTCTGATACAGATAGTGATTCCGTCCGAGTCCGAAAATCCATCATTTTGTTTTTCTTCCAATTACGCAGAAAATTCCTGTTTAATATGCGACATCTTGGATATTTTACTTATGAACTATTCTTGATTTTAAGTCTTTTAATCTTGCAATACCTCTTTTAAGTTTTTCTAATCAGAGCAACAGCTCTGGGCAACACGGAACGGACTTTACGGAATTTTACCGCCTTCCACCAAATTGATCAAAGGATAATTTTCAACCGAGACATCAAATTGTGCAGCATTTCAAATATTTACAACTAAAGCCTACTTCCACATACTTATAGCTCAGTAATTTTTTGAATTAAATGTTTTAGTCGCCCTCAATTCTGAAATCGTGTCGTTTGATTTCTAAAACAGTTGTTTCATTTACATTCTGTGAAATTCGCCACAACTATGAATGTTTGGTCACTTTTTATCTCCCATGTTTTATAAAAATAATGGTTAAAGGACAGGTTCACTATTTCTTTGATACTTCAACAAAGTCTTAAAGCAATGCAATCAGATTAGTGGCATTGGAGTAAGTGCCTAAATAATAAAATACACTAACTTTCTTTTGCTGCATTCCATTCAAGATTTGCAGTCTAGTCCTCGATCAAATAAATAAACAACAAGCGCACTCTTGTAACGCAAAAATCGTCACTGCAAAAAAAAAACGACGGGTTGCACTCCGGGAGTGCCGAAGTGAAAACGTGAATATTAACGTTGTGCATTTTTGATATTTTGGAATGGTTAAGGAACAATTTTGCATGAATTTCTTTAATTTAATAATCGGTATGAATGTGCTATCATTTATGTCGTAGAATACAATATTCATTTATTGTGCTATCGTACACAAACATGACAACACAAACATTCGCGCAAGTGCCCTGCGCCGTCTTATGATTTTTCTATCAGGTCATGTGTCATAACGCAAGTTTAGAAGTTTTTACCCATTCCAAAAAAGGTAGGTATATTATTTGTTAGTGCCCTCTATAAACCGTTTTACAGTTTCGATAAGTAAAACAATTGGAAAAATGAAAGATTGAAAGACATTGTCACGACCCTGTCACGACAACGTTGCCATGGCTTGTTCATATCGTCAACATGGCACGTTATCAGAAACAGAATCAGAAAAAAACTTTAATCACTTTGATTTTTATTATTTGACAGTGCAGCAAACAAGCTGGTTATGATCTCCTGGTGGTCTCTTAACAACCGTGGCCTATAGACACCGTAGATGTTACTGGTGCGTTGCGGTATCCTGCGGCCAGGGTGCTAGGCCTATTGTTCAAGTCTACCGACTAATTTACTCTCCGGGCCGGAACGGTACAGATGCGTTATGGCGGCAGGATTAGTTAAGGCGTTGGATCCCTACCCGCGTAAGTTGCTGTACCGTACTATATCATCTGTGGTCTTATTGGAAATGACCTATATTTTAACCAGCACTCGCCTCATATGTTTCATGCCTGGCAGAAAGATAAATGTTCTATTCTACTCAGCGGCCCTGGGATAACACAGGTAAACGTTATACAGATGGTACTTGGGGGGAGTAAATTACCGCCAGATTGGAACAAACAAATGGAAGGCAAACAAGCAGACAGATTTCCTTATGGTAAGAAATTCACGTCGCCTAGAGACACCAAGGGTGGTAATGGTGCGTTGCCAACCTGAGGCCGGGACGTTAGACCTCGAGCAAAAGTAAGTTTACCGGCTACATTACCCTCCCAACCAGAACACGTCAACGGCAAGCATTGACGTTATGGCGGCAGGAGTAGGTAAGGTGGTGGTACCAATCCTGACGAGTCGCTTTGAAACTCTACCACCTGGTAGGATGTCACGGTGTTGGTGAACTATCCTCGACTTTTACGAGCTGCCCGGCAGAAAGTCAGATGGTCTATTCTGTAAATAAGCCCGGACCAACAAGGAGAACACTGAGAAGATCCGGCGAGAGAAACTCAGCAGAATTGTCATATATTAAATATTTACTTACACAATAACATTTACATCAGATTCTAAACAATAATGTATACATTACAGTCTCATTACAATTAGTATATTTTCTCAAACATATCTTCACGCCAAGTCCCTTACGAGGTAAGCAGAGAGTATCGAGTGCCAGACCTTACGATCCTGACAAACCTGTCTGGCTTCCTTCACGTTCATTACCCTTTTCATACAAACATGCCTGTTTTGGAGACTCTTGGCACAACTTTCGGATAATATATTAGTGACCTGATCGTGAAATGTCAACTTTGGTCTCCCTGGGTGCCTACATCTCTCCACATTCGCATTGTATATCTGCTTTGTCAATCTTTTATCTGTCATTCTTTCAACATGACCGAACCAGCGGAGCATGCCCTTTCGCATTTTAACAGCAACTCTTTATTTCAATCCCACTCTTTCTCGGATCTCACTATTACGAATGCGGTCAGCGAGCGTTACACCACAGACTTTTTGTAGCACTCTCATTTCGACCGCATTTATCCTATATTCATGCTTTTTCTGAAATGATTTTCTCATATTAAATTTATTCTCCATTAATTATATAAGACATAATAATTAAATATATACACATGTCTTCACGTCAAGTTACTTACGAGGTTGGCAGAGAGTATTGAGTGTCAAATGTAACGATCTTTGCAAACCTGCCTCACTTTCTTCGAATTAAATTTTCATGTTATCCACACTATTTTGTATACATTTTTATTTACACTACATCCTACAACTAGAAGATACAATTTCATTTACATGCTGGAAGGAATACATCGTCGACTAAAACTCTTATAGTAGTTCACCATTTTATCATCCACACGCATTCCTACGTTCTTTTATCTTAGTCTTTGGAAGAATTTGTCAAACATACAACCAACATACTCGTATATGTAAATGTGTTCTAGAACATCCGTATAATGTAATATTTTGTAAATTGAGCACAACCCAGGTACCGATGGACTTCTTGTTAGATTACAGTGCTTTGCAGTATTTTGCTATTTTTGTTTTTGTTCTTATCCGTTAAGCAGATTGTAAAATGGATAAAATAATCGTAAGTTTTTATGCTATTCCTAAAAGCACTGGCAACCGCTTTTATATTCTAACAAAGGCTATGTGTAAGTATTATTTCGCCCACTAAATTCACCTCGCAAAGAAAAAACATGGCTGTCTAGACGGTAATGTTGCTGTATAAAAACTAAATAAACAAATGTATAAGAAATGCTCAAGAAGTTCACTGAACACGGGTGTTGGTTCTGTTGCTCGCTAACTAAACTTTTTTTTAAATTTTCGTTATCTCCTTTCATCATGAATAATAGAAAGAGACAAAATACGTTTATTGATAAAAAAGGGTTTGTATGTGACAAATATGTGACAAATATGAAAGGTATATATTCTACAGAATTTACCTTTATAACGGGAAATGTTCCATAAAAATTAAAAAAAATTGAAATTATTACCTACCTATTTGACACTTTTTAAATGTTTAATCTCTAGTATTTAAAGTCTCGTACTATTCCACAATTCACTTTATTTAACACTTTATGGTACACTTTAGCCGACCGGTTTCACTGACAACTGAAGTTAAATAAGTCTTTTACTTAATAGGAATTGGGAAAGGACAGCATTTGTCTGAAATAAGTTTATGTAATGTGTGTCAGATTCGGCATGACTTCTTTTAAGATTTCTGAAAAGGAGGGGACCACAGATTATACATCTGTATTTTTAACTCCGACAGAAAGAAAAGGGGTTTATAACTTTTAAGTATCTCTGTTTTAGTGTGTGTGTGTGTGTGTGTGTTCATCTGTATGTACTACCATAACTTTTGAATGGATGGTCTGTTTGCGATGTGGATTTTTCCCTTGAAATGGTGTTCCAAATGGTTCTTATCTACATTATATATATATATATCGCCTCTGTGGTCTAGCGGTCCGGGTGTTTAACTTGACTGCATGAGGTCCCGGGTTCGAATCCCGAGTCAGCCAACACAAAGAAAATTGGATGTTTCCAATTTTCTAATAAAAAAATGTTGGTCGGGATTGGAAATGTGCCCGGTTGGCGATAGGCTTCCCACCTATTACATTGTGGGACTTAGTGTCTTCGGCTAGTTGTGGGTGCCTTGGTGGTACCTCTGCCTGCCTCTTCGGGGATGTGGGTGTGAAGATACTTACTTACTTATATATATATTCTTTAGGGTTTTTAGGGTTATTGAAAATTGTTGATTTTAATGTTATTCTTATGAAAATTGTTTAATTTAATAGTATGTCCAGCGATTAGTACCAGTGCTTCAATACTATATATACCAGCTTCTAATCAGGTACTTGTATCAGTTCTCATAAAATTCTATTAGTGTTAAAAAGTGAGTAAGTAATATAATAGACAAAGGAAGTATTCAAAGAATTCAAGTACCCAGCGATATATGATGTAAAATTCATAAATTCATTATAATTATAAAATTTATAACAATCATAAATAGCTGTGTCTGAGTGCAAAAAATAATTAAGCTAGGTAAGGATCTCCGAAGCTTATAAGCTCCGACCCTTTTGGACTCTTATTTGTCTCTTTTATCTTAAGAAAAATAGTGAAAACCGCACATTGAGCAAAGTTATGGTTATTTACTCAAAGATTTGTTTACGGTAATCTTCGTGTAATAAACCTAATAACTTTGCTATTGATGTAATTAGTTTCAATAACTGTCGGGTAGCCGCTAAACTTAGCGGATACAAAGTCAACCTTAGCCCATATAACGCACCATTAATATATTTTGATTTGATTAGGATAATTATATCCCAGTAGTAATTAAATCACGTCTCATGTACATTATCATGTTTCCATTCTAAAAATAGAACATGAAAATACATACGCACACAGGCAGTGGCCTTAAATACCTGCTAATTCTGGGCTTAGCTAAGCTGGGAGAGCGATTGTACCAGGAGAGTGTATACGTCATTGTTCGTTTAGTTGCAGCCAACGTCTATCGGACGTTACCGTGACGTTAATTTGTAACTATTTCACAACATATTTTGAATTTTCTGTAGGTTAATTATAACTGAATAGTTTGGTTAAACCTTCATTCAAATATAACCACGAGAGTGCGTGACATTTTAAAATGACATGAAAGTTGTGATTACTCTTGATATCGAATAATGACGTTATTATTTGGCATCAAGTGTTATTTAATTATCGCTTTTATAATGTGTGCCACGGAAATGAATTACTGTACACTAAATCAACAATAAATGTTTGTGAGTTTATGACTCTGTAGTTTTCATGTGCGACACTCAAGCAGCTGTTAGTTAATCCTAAATGTATTTAAAGAGAGCGAAAGGCAAATAAAAAAAAACTATTTTATGGTTATAAGAAACATACTTCACCTATTGGGTGAAATACATGTCGTAGTGAGAGAGGTGAAATAAAACGCAACTGACATTGGATGAAACAAAGAGCATGAAATATAAAATAATTAATACACTAAGAGAAAAAAATCTTAATATAATTTCAGTCTCCGACTGAAATTATATTACGATTTTACCCTAAATCCTTGATTAATTTGCATAACACGTGTACCGTATTGTGAAGACGTAAATCGTAGAAAGTCTAACTTACTCCGTCGTAGTTTTCTCCATCTCTACATAGAAATAGTCTCTACATAATTCTGATGCCAATGGCACAGACTACTACACTGTCACGACGAGCTAAACTAACACATGTTTTCTAAAATTCTAGCCACGAGTTAGCGACGCACTATGGGATCTATGGACGACGGTTGAGGTTTACTATCAGGCAAGCCACTTGCTTATTCCGCGGTTATTATGCGTATCTTATACCATATTAGATCGCCTCTGTAGTCTAGCGGTCCGGGTGTTGGACTTGACTGCATGAGGTCCCGGTTTCGAATCCCGGGTCGGCCAACACAAAAAAAATTGGATTTTTCCGATTTTCTAATAAAAAAGATGTTGATCGGGATTGGAAATGTGCCCAGTTGGCGATAGGCTTGCCACCTATCACATTGTGAGACTTAGTGTCTTCGGCTAGTCGTGGGTGCTTTGGTTGTACCTCTGCCTATCTCTTCGGGGATATGGGCGTGAAGATACTATACCATATTATTATTATACCATCTTATTATTTGTGGGACTTAGAGTCTTTGTGCCTTGGTTGTGCCTCTGCCTACCTCTTCAGGGATATGGGTGTGAAGATACATCTTAAACATAATATATTATACATAAATTACAAGTAAGACTGTGTGATAAGAATATGTGGAATGTGTTGGAACTATCCTTAAAACAGATCCGTTGATACAAATATTTCAAAGTATGGTCTTCGAAAACTGGCAAGATAAGGGTTATAACAATTTTCCTTAAGCACCAACACTTAGTGGAATCGCTTAGAGCTAGAAAATGGATCTTAAATATCTGAGCTTTGCATGAATATTTTTCTTAGACTCCAATTTTAGCATTTCAGAGAGTCATTCTCGTAATCATTTTGGTGAAAGTCGTGTGTGAAGATTGATCACTTCTGTCATTATCAAATAAAAGTTTTCAAAAACTGGCTTAAGTTAATTAAAAAGGATAAAAGTTTTGTGTCGGTTTTCATATTTATTTATTAACCTTTCTAAAATTTATTTTATTTTAGTTTTTTATAATGCTAAGCTAACTGGTTCTTTTCTTACAGCATTAATAGGGTGTTACAATTGAGATATTGAATAATGTAGTAATTTTAATAATTTTGGATTTGAATACTTTCGAAAATGATACTTGTAAATAAAACAGACAGAGTGGATAACTATTTTCTTATCAATTGAGAAATCCAACAAAAAAAAGGATACAATTATTTAAATTGTGAAAAGTACAAATGCTATTAAAATGCTTCATCAAATGGGCTGACTAACTATAGATCACTGACGATAAAAGTTTTCTTTGGATAAATAAATATGTTTCTTACCTCCTAACCAGATCGAAGAGGTAAATATCAATTTTACATCGTAACTGTTAATAAATAACAGAAGTTTACATTATCTTGTAAGCATTTATGTCACCGTTCCTTACCATATCTTAACCTACTCTTCTATGATAGCGTCATTGGGGGCTAAAATAACCGGTAAATTACTTGCCAAAAAAGCTTACTATTCACTCCTCAGTTTGGCGTTGTAAATTAATGCAATTAAATGTATAAAAGTAAGTGTAAAATAATATTAAAAAATAAAGCTGTGTTTCCTAAATTGACGATGTCCAGGCAGGATCTAAATTGATGATGAATAGGCAGGATCTAAATTGACGATGAGGCTTGCAGATGCCTTAAGTGGTAAAATAGAGTTCAAAAGTGTAGAAGCGACGCTTTTTATTAAATAAAGGATTTTTAATATGTGCCGTTAATGGAAACTTTAAACTGTATATAATATGTATTAGGTTTTCATAAAATGGCGAAAATTTTTCTCTGTATACGATCTAAAGCCATAATAATAATGAATTAAAGCTTATGTAATAATAAGCTAATATTATCTTCTAAACAGACCATTGACCATAGGTTATATTTTATTGTTACAAAAAAATTAGGAACGGCAACAATTTTAACAAATCCTCAAAAGGTCATTCCTTTTAGATAATCGAGTAAATAATCAATATTCTATAAGGATTCTGCAAGCACTAAAGGTGCCCGTATGGAGAGAATTTAATATCGTCTGGACAATTTCGTCATATTGACAACAATGCCGACGGCAGACAATCGGCCATTTTGAACTCATAATACAACTTTATAAGGCACTTTAAAACGTATCCTAGCCATATACTTGTAGTATGTTATTTCCTGGATAAAAGGGGACTTATTGCGTGCTTATCTTTAGAAAACTCGAATTGGATTTATCGAACTTCTTTTTGCAATGTATTGGTTACATCTTGACATGCTTAAGGAAACACCACAATTTTAAATATAACTAATATGGCAGCAGGAATAAGTCAGTAGTGTTATCGGGGTGGATCGTCTAAAGCCAGCGATCTCATAATCATGGCCATGACGTGTAAATGGCGCAACGAAGGCCTATGTTCCACAAACGAACCTGATATAACACTATCTATTTACAGGAAGTTAAACGGAAGAATTCGCTGACTATTATATAGCATTCAATGTTCTTGTAGTTCTTTTAAAGAACTTGATGAAATGTTTTATCCTTTTTTGCGGGGAAATATTCATGGATACTCGCCACTTTCAGGGGAAGGGGCGGTCTGTGTCGGACTCTTACCGACTAAAACCCCACTGTGTCCACCCATTCGCTAGGTACCGGAGCTGCGCACGCTTTCGCACACATCCACAACCCCGGCGAGGTTAGATGCTTGGATCTTTCATTAGGCAGTCCCTCTCAACAGGGGGCCGCATATCGTCAAGAAGTGGTGCACGGAGACACAGCGAGCACTGCTTCGGGGTCCCAGTGGCAACAGGTACTCCCGTACCTGCCGCAACCCCATCTTGACGGGGCGGGCTACAAAGAAAACCTGTCCCCCTCCTCCACGGGCCGTATTACCACCATCCCACCCTGTATCCGCTCCTCTTGCATCCTCATGGGCAGAGAGGGGAACTGAGGTGCGGCCTCCCCGGTCCAATTGGTTTCGCCGGGGCTCCGACTCGACCCCGGTTACTCAGCTCCCAAGGCTTGGACCCTTGGGGGGAAAATGTTAGATCCTCTGTTATCATTAAATATCTCCCGTCAGTCTGACACCCGGCACTCGTCAAATATAACAAACAACATACAGCAACAAATACACTTGCATTGTTTAATTTCTGTATAAATATATATTCTTTTAAATCAGTCAACCTGCTTCACTTTTTAACTGACTTTAAAAATAAAGGGGATATCAACCAGTTGGATTGTATTTTTGTATGTTTGTGACGCAACTACTCAACTATTCCTTTTGTTAAATATTCATTGTATTCAAAGATTATGGAAGACGCATGAATATATATTGTATTCATTATTATTATACTCCGGCATGAAGAATTCGATGTCTAGTATATATTATAATACATCAAAGAGATAACTAAAATAATTATTGTATATATTGTAAAATGGGAGAAAAAGACAAGCCCGCTGAGTTTCTTTCGCCGGATCTTCTCAATTTGTGGCACCGGTGGTAGATTTTAGTATTAAATAGTCACGTCACAAATGCATTTCTTATGATCTAAGTATGTAAAAAGAAAGTAATTCTGATTCTGAAAGCTTATAATCGCTTCTGGCGTTTACAAGTCTGATGTTTGGTGTTTGTCAGCATGTGTCCTAAATCTATAAAAAATAATTATTGAGCTTCATTAAATTAATATCACAATATTGTTGCCATTAAATTGTACAAATTTCCTTACAACACAGACAGTGTTCTAGCCTCACTTTATTTTCTTTAAAGAAAGCATTAAATATGTTTAAGGAAAACGTGTTTTTTAAATTGAATTTGAAAATCATTTTCGTATGAAAAGTTTCGTCACGCCATCTTTCTCCTTTTTAATGAACCCGTCTATGCGGATGTGTTTAAGACGGGATTCATCTCCGGTTCTAAGAAGTTGGATGAATGCTCGGCGGGACAAAGCGGGTCGAGACGAGCTGCGAGCCAAGAATGGAACGCTAATCATGTCCTGCGTCAAGATGCCTCGCATCTACCTAAAAAAGACTTGAATTTTAAAAGTGTGTCGTGTTTTTGAAGCTTACTTTGCCTTTACGTACTTTCTTGAGATTTTGATTTATGAGTTGAATAAACTCATAAAGTTTTATCGCCATCAAAGTAAGCTATTTCATTTTTGAATTCTTTTTCACTGCTTTTTTTGCACATGTGTTGAATTTAAACTTTATTTTGTCTAATAAAGTTGAGAGTGCCTCTTTCCTGTGTATTTGTATCATTTAAAATATTTCTAGATATATCCCTTTTTTCAAATAAATTTAAATGAGTATATTTGTTTTGTGACGAGATACATTACCATTTTATTAATATTAAAATTTCATTCTAACTAATTTTAGGAAATTTTATTAAGTATTTTTAGGGAACTCAATTCTTAAAAAGCAATTTACTTCTATGAAATTTTTTACTGTTACGGCTGAAGGAGCGGAGAATCATTTTGAATAAATTTATGTTGAATATTAATATTGTAATGGTTCTATTACTATATTTTGATGTTAAGTACGACTTTATTTTTTAGCCTAATATAGATGGTAATTTAGTTGGATGATATAGCAATTAATAATAAAATCAACAATGGATTAACTAGAGTCGAGCAGAAAACTTAGAAACTGTGATGATGCTTACATTCAATTGGCAATGAAATGCATCTATAACTGTAAAAAAAAAATTTCTCACTGCGAATGAAATATAGACTTATTTGAGTTTTAAAAGTTATTCAGTCGTCTATTTGGAACCTTATTGATGACGTTCAATACTCAACCTGCATTTTGTCATGCGATCATGACGAAAACGCTTAGACATTATGCCTTAGTTGATTTTCTATTCGTTGTCATACCGTCATTGGTCGACTTGAAGTGTATCATATTTTATAAACTTATTTACGCAACAGGAATAACACCCCAGGCTCGGATTGCCAACCCACTATTACCACTTCCATATTATTTCAGTGTAGCAAAAAAAATACAAATATCTCAACACCTTTATAACCTTTTAAATCTGTAATATCATACAGCTAATGGATCTAAGT
This sequence comes from Calephelis virginiensis, assembly GCA_002245475.1. Taxonomy (NCBI): domain Eukaryota; kingdom Metazoa; phylum Arthropoda; class Insecta; order Lepidoptera; family Riodinidae; genus Calephelis; species Calephelis virginiensis. The sequence goes on from NJDC01001428.1 coordinate 207,932, forward strand.
AAATCATTTAAGTAAAACATGTGACAAGTGAATGATATTGCATAATATCTTTGTTATGCTTTTAGCAGGGATGTAAGGTACACCTTGGATGTAGAAAGGAGAGTGTGTGCAGGGAAAAGTGTGAATGGAGCGCTGGGTAAGCTATTTCAAAGCGAGGTTTGCAATAGAGGTGCTAGGCTCTCTTTGCATAACTTTATGCTTATCACAACGTTGTTGTATAGAAGCAAACATTGGATACATCAGAAAAAACATAATAGTAGGATAAATGCGCTAGAAATGAGAGCTTTATTTAAAATCTGTATGTAACGCTCGCTGGCCGCATTCGTAACAGTGAGACCCAAGAAAGAGAAAGAAAGAAAAGTATAAGTAGTAGAAATGCAAGTATTGATGTTACAATGGGAAAGGGCATGCTCCGCTGGTTCGGTCTATGCAAAAACTGACAGATGAAAGATTAACAAAGAAAACATTCAATGTGGATGTAAGTGGGTACCCAGGGAGATCTATGTTGAAATTGCTTTTGTGTTATCTGAGGGTGGTGTCAGAAGTCTCCGAAACTGGTTTGCTTGTGTGAAAGTTGTAACTAATCTGGAGGAAGCCAGGCAGGTCTGCAAGGATGATAATATTTGGCACTCAATATTACCAGTCTTCTACATAAGTGACTTAGCGCGAAGATATGTAAGTATTAAAAAAAGACTCGTTTACATATATTTATATGCAAACGTAGAACAGTATAGGATGGTATTTTTTGTGTAAAGGCATTGACAAGTCAATGCCATTTACACAAAAAGATGCCACCCTATACTGTTCTCCGTTCCTGGAATAGATTTCGGGTGGACGAACCAGCGAAGGCGTGTATAAATAAACAATAAACCCGTGGGTAATTACTTGGTAATATGATAACAAAGAGATAAGATGTATAGACACTCCATTGTCGTAGCAAACGCGTACGACTAATAAATGTATTACGTAGATATTAGTTGCCACATGGCATATACTCTCAGGGCGCTATAGCGTCTTATAATAACAAGAGCATCTTTTATCATAGAGACGTGTTCTACTAGTCTACAGAAAAGTTCTATTTTCAAGTTATTACTTTATTACTTACGTTCTTATTACTTTCCTTTTCTACTTACAATATAAGTTAATAGAATTGCTTCTTGCGAAAAGAAATACTGTTTAGTTATATTGACATCTAACTGGTTTTTGTTGGTTTTTTGTACACTAGTAATAAAAACATTGATACGGGTGTAGTAGTAAAGCTTTACCACAGAGAAATCGTATGAGTGGTCTCCGTGTGAATGGAATAAGTGGCATATTAAAATCCGGCAACCCGAGTGTACAAAATTTACTACAGCAATAAATAATACTAAAATTATAATTTTAATCATTTTTTTCATTTTCGTATTAGTGACTTTAGAGTAGTGAAAATATAAAAAAAATACACAATTGTATTTTGCTGTAACGAGTTCAAATATGTAATTGATTTTCCAGTCTAAAAATATACAATAAGTGGTCTATTAATACACAAAAACCCGAATACATAAATTGACTTCTTCAATGAGAAATGGGATACTAAGATATTTTGGTCTAATACACATTTTTACTAAACATCTCTAAAAAGGAGGTATATAATTTGTTCAGTTTTTTAATGTTTGTTTCGTGTTTACTCAGCAAATCAAGAATATAATTTTAACATTTTTTGTAAACACCGTAGCACTGCAACCCCCACTGTATTTCGCCTATGTTCAGTCTTACATTTGTATAAAGCATACCTACACACTTACCAAATTTCTTAAAAATTGGATAGAAACTATTCAAATTATAGTCGAACAAACACGCAAACATACAACATCAACCCCAACTGAACACAGAGTCCGTTACCTACTTCGCTCGCTCGGTCGTAAAGAAATTTAATTACCGAAACAAAAAAAAACAAACGAAAGTGTGGGATAGTATGTTGTTACGGGTAAATAGTTTTGTGATTTTCTGCAAATAAATGTATGTCAATAACAAAGGACGTATTTAATTAAAATCTGCTCAGGAAGACGTAGGTGCGCCTACGCCTACGCCTTCCTGAGCTGTGGACACCAATGCAACTGTTAGTAAATGTCTGACACTAGTAACATTAAGTTAAACACTTATGAATTGTCTGCCTTATTCATAAAAAAGTTAATTAACCTCCTAAACATTGCTTAACTAACCACTTGATTAAACCTTAAAAATTGTTTAAAATGTGTTATTCATAAAGTACAATTTGAAAGAGCTTCGTTAGTAGTGTTTACCTTGGCAAGTTTTGGTAGAAATGTGGCTGTATGCGTATTACTTTTGCTAAAGGTGAAATAAACAATAATTGTCATCCGTTGTCAACATCGTTGTTTCCGAATATGGTGTCCTTTGATGGTGTCGGACATCTATAACTGTCTACCTGCTATAGTGCTGGGCACTGGCTGGCCTAATTGTTGGTGTTTTTAAAACAATGTGATGCTAAAGTTCAGTACTACTCGTAATATACCTACTACAATGAAATGAAATTTACTAGAGGAAATAAAAAATGCAACATAATCACAAAATATTTGACCTGATACACTGCGTTTTAAAATAATGTTTTTTAATGCATCTACGTTATGTTACTAAGCTAAATTTAAAATTATATCATTACTGTAATTTTTTCCCTCGTGTTGGTTAGGGTCCCTTTGCAGAATAGACCATCTGCCTTCTTGTTAGGCAGCGCGTAAAAAGCGAGCATAGGCTTACCGTCCCTAACACCGTGACAACTGACTAGATGGCTGAGTTTCACAGCGACTCGCCCGGATTGGTACCACCGCGACCGCCTTACCTATTCCTGCCGTCATAACGTCAGCGCTTGCTGTTGACTTGTTCCGGTTCAGAGGATAAGGTAGCCGGTAAATTTCCTTTTTTAACGTATTTCTATTTTAGCACTTTCCCTGTGCTTGGGTTAAATTTCTATAAATTTTAAAGAAAGAAAAAATTTCGCCCCAGATAGGATTTGAACCTGTAACCTTTCGTCTCAAGCCGACGAATGCTCTAACCAATTGAGCTACTGAGGGTTCAAGTCCCGTTACACATAAATGTGAATTTCATCTGTAATGATGAACTCATTTCGTAGGTACACGGAACTGTGTATCTACAGGACATAACTACCCGCGTTAACGGGTAAGAAAAGAAATAAAAATTTCGCCACGGGGCTCAAAAATCAAAAAAAGGCTCAAAAAAAGGTTCAAATCCTATCTGGGGCGAAATTTTTTCTTTCTTTAAAATTTATAGAAATTTACTTTTGCTCGCGGTTCAACATCCCGGCCTCAGGTTGGGAACGCACCATTACCACCTTTGGTGTCTTTAGGCAGCGTGAAATTCTCACCATCAGAAAATATGTCTATTTTTTTGCTTCCAATATCATAAAAAATGCAATGGAAAACTATTCGTTTGTTCAAGGCAGCCATTGGCCATCTCCAGAATAAAAGATATTATTAGTCCTATATTGTTCCCAAATCCAACATACCCCGTTCAAATTTGTCCAAATTTCAATGAAAGCAAAATGTTTCAATGCGTGTATTATAGAAAATTCATAAGAATACACAAATAAGCCATATTAAATGGCTATTAGTTGCATTTTATCATTGCACATAAAATCAGCTGTTTGAAGTTTAGTCAGACATCTTGTTGATTAAGGTTTTAAACAAGGGTACGAGACTGTTTAAAGTGACAGCTATTTAAGATTATATTTAAACAAATGATTAACTCTAAATAGCGTTTATGAATAAACATTTTTTTTAAACATTACTTAAATTGGTGATTAAAAATTAAACAACGTTTATGAATAAGCTTGTGTGTATATAATAACTTTAATAAGTAGGACCGCAAATTGTTGTTTTCATTAATTGTTTCTTTAATTGGTTGAAATATTATACAAATTTAAAATATATTGCCTGTGTGGTCTAGCGGTTCAGTTGTTGGACTTGACTGCATGGTTCGAATCCCGGGTCGGGCAACAAAAAGAAAATTGGATTTTTCCAATTTTCTAATAAAAAAAAAAGTTGCTCGGGATAGGATATGTGCCTGGTTGGCGATAGGCTTGCCACCTATCACATTATGGGACTTAGTATTTTCGGCTAGTC
>NJDC01001428.1:212094-229679 GCA_002245475.1 Calephelis virginiensis
AAAGAAAATTGGATTTTTCCAATTTTCTAATAAAAAAAATGTTGCTCGGGATAGGATATGTGCCCGGTTGGTGATAGGCTTGCCACCTATCACATTATGGGACTTAGTATTTTCGGCTAGTCGTGGGTGGTTGTGCCTCTGCCTACCGCTTCGCGGATATGGGCGTGAAAATAATCTTTTTTTTAAATATATTGAATTTTATCAATCAATATTATCTTTCAAAACTAGTAGGCTAACTAACTACACGTTTTTCATTGGGTACATAATAAGTAAATATATTACATAATTATCAAATTAAGGTCAAGTAAAATTGAAAAATAGTATTGTAATGTAAAATCAGTTAAATTGTTTTTGGTGTAAAAAACAAACGTGCACGGCATAGCATTTACACAATGTTTAAATCATATCTCATAGTTTATAAAAATAACTGGCTGTTCAAACGAGATTTCGTCAGCGTATAAAAGATTTTATACAAAATTATAGTAGTATGGGATACCCCATTTTTGAAAATAAAGTAGATTATGTTTGAACTAGAGTCGTGGATACCGCCGGTTCAGCCATTTGTCCTACTACAATAGAGAGACAGATAAAACAACATACTTTCGCATTTATACAATAAACTTCCTGAGCATGTTACAGACTTAACATTTAATAAATTAAAAAAGTTGTAAATCCGATGGTAGTTTAGACTTATATAGACGCCTCACAAAAATATGTGTGAATTCCAAGTGAAATAAATATATTATTTTCTATAATATCAGTATCCGGATAGTATGAACTGATATGGATAAATGATTGGTGATTGTGATTTTTACTATTTTATAAAATTGGTAAATTATTTACTACCCCGGTAGACTAACCTATCGAAATTGAATGTTAATAAATAATAATAAACTGACAATTTCCCTACAAAATATTTTCTTCAGCTAAAACTTTCACTTGACTTTAATGAACACACAAACAATTAGTTGCGAATTTTTTTCAGCTGTTGACGCATGTTGCGATTAACCAAGGAAAAAAAGAGATTGATGTTTGTGAACAAGTATGGCAGCAGAAATACGATTTTTTTTCAAAACCAATACATAATTTACGCATGCGTCTATACCAATATAGATATTATTATACAAGCAAAGTTTCGCTTGAGATTTAGAAACAAATAGCACTTGTGAGATACACGACACCAATAATTATGTCTCGGCAACGCACATACGGTTCGGGAACTCTGTTTGTTTGAGTTATAGTCTGGGAGATAACGCGGGGGCAAATTGTTTATTGGTATTTAGTTTGGGGACTGATTCTGATTTAATCGGCGACTCAGTTCTGCGTCTAACGGATTTCGGGTTTTCAATTATGATATATATATATATATATATATATGTATATATATATATATGTAAAGTACTTACTTTACATTATATGAAGGATGCGCCACACTAAATGGGAGTTGCCTGTATCATCTGCACTGGTCTGGTTTCGGACTTGACTTCATTAGATGGTTTGGTATCAGGATCGGGAAACAAAAAGAGAATGTGTTTTTTTAGTAAAAACAATGTTGCACGGGATTGGGTATGTGCCCAGTTTGGCTTAGGGTTTAGTTTAGGTTGCCACCTATCACATTTTCTATTTGGGACTTATCGTTATTGATCAGACGTGGGTACCTTGTTCCACTGCCAATCTCATTGGGGATATAGGCGTAAATATACTTTTTCTATATTTTTTATATAAAACGCTAACTTAGTTCAAATTTTATTCAATCTTCGTAAAAAATAATTAAGATCCTTTTTCTATCGTATAATTAATAATTGTAACGGTTATGAAAAAGAATAGCGAAAGAAATAACCCAGGAGCCATGATTTTTAAATCTGTGTATCTCGAATTGGCCAAGGATTATTTATAGCTATTTCTCATCATCTAAAACTAAAAGATTTGTCATTTCGTAACATTATTTTTAACTCATTTGAAGATATAGGATACCGATTACTAGTATGTTTCAGTTACATACATAAGGTTAGGGAACTCTGTTTGTTTTGAGTTATAGACCGGAAGATAACGCGGAGGCAAATTGTTTATTGAAATTTAGTTTGGGGGTTCAGTCTGATATAATCTGTAATTCCTGTCCTACAGTTAATTAATTTTGAACCATTAATAAAATGTTTGTGTATCCAAATAGAACGTTCTAGCTAATTAAATATCATGGAGTTGGGTTGTGAAATTTAGTGTGAGTAAAACTTTTGAACCAAAAAATAACAGGATAACTAATTTTATGCACTTTATTCAAGTCAGAGAGTTCCGGAAGGGCTAAGGTGCGGGTGAAAGTTGTGAGTAATTTAGAAAAAAAAAACTTTTACATGTATATCCGCTCAAACTTATAGAAAGTTCTTATAAATGAAGTTTTATGATTATTTGATGAAATGTAAAAAAAAGCAAATGCGTATGGAGTTGTAGCAAATACCAAACTAGTCGACAATAGAAATAGAATTACATTCATTAATTCAATTGGACAATACCCACACATTTATTAAAATTATAATTAAAATATTTAATCATTCGTTTTTATGAGTAGAATCATTTTAGTGTAGTTTTGGCAAGCTAACTATGCTAAGCGAGCGTAGTTTTTCCGTCCATTCGCCTTCGCGCTATGTGTGATGACTGTTTTAACCTTTTGTTCCTTGTGAAAATCATTTTGTATTCCGACCATTTTCGGCGAGTTATGTCGGACTCGGATTGAAACGACATGTGGTTTTCCTGTTCGCCTGGTACAGGGGCTATGGGAGCGCTTTCACACACATAGGCTTCCTCTACGTAACTGAATCTCGCAATCCTCGTTCATGCAACCCCATTTAACATGAGACTGCAGATCGTCTGAAGTGTTGTTGCGCAGAGATAAGGCTTCGGGGTCTACGTGGCAACAGACACCTCCTGGTGGAACAATACAGACTCATCTACGTTTTGCTACAGGTATCCCCTCTTGGACAGAGAGTAGAGGGGTACTGATGAGCAGCCATCTTGGTTCAATTGGTTTTCTTGCTCAGCTTAACCTCGAGTACCGCGACAAGTGAGAGTGGTGAGACTGTCCTAACCTAACCAAATCCTATAATATTCGTGTAATGTAGAATAATCAAACTGTAAAAATACTCCAAATTAAGAACATAATACTGAGTGTTATAAATAAAAACAAATCTAGATAAAATAAAATATATAGAAAAATAATAGATTAAGGGACTCTAAAGAGTGTTAGTGTGTTATGTTGAGAAAATGTAGGAAAGTAAATAATAGTGTAAGAATGAAAAAAATTGAGGAAGAAAATTTTTATAGTTCCAATCACTGGAGTTAAAAATTTAGGTGGACTTTGGCGTAACACGAAATAAGATTAGAGATTTTTTATATTTGAGAAAGACCAAAAAGAAGATAGTTTACAGTAACACTGTGGTGACATAAACTACCTGCTATAGTCTAACAATCAAGATAAGTAGCAGCGTGCTAAGGCAAGTTAAAAAAAAGAACTGGTGACGTAGCGCGTACACGAAATCATCAGTACACGAATTATTTAAAACTGATTTTGACTAAATAATCAAAAAAAATTTTTCAAGAGTGGACAAGAAAGACGACATATCTCTTAACATTTTTATTATTATTTACTCTGTAAATTAAGTTATTGTCCTTCACAAAATATTCCAATGCCATTACAAAATTGTAACGCTAAAATTAAAAATGTTTAATAACTCTATTAAAACCTAGAGTTAGCGGTGTTAAGTACCATCGTGTCAAATTTCCAACAAAATATCCGCATCAAAATCGGTCCATCCGTTCAAAAATTTTAATGCCACAGACACGAACACATATAGAAACTTCAAACTTACAATACCCTTCTTTTTTCGTCTTGGGATTTTTTAATACAACTTTCAATTTTGATGCTCCACTGGGATTAACACTAGTTCTCTAAAAGTGTACATCAAATAACTTTTCCTAAAAATATGTATCTCTATTTTCATTTTTAAGATTTAAAATTTGAATTTTCGCCATAACATTTCTAAGTCCCACAGATTTGCTAAGCTAAATGTCAAAGCATTCAGAGGTAAGGTAATGGCTTCCTCTATCATACTCGCTTCATTGTCAAGTTTTGCGACTTTTCCGTTAAATCGACATTTTCCCCTCGAGTTGTCAAATAATCTTGGATTCAAGTTTTAAAATCCATTGTTGTGAAAAATCACTGCTGTTATGGTGAAAGCAGCTTTTGTAATATTTCTACTTAGTATCAGTTTAAGAACTAAAAGTTCGCTTTGTGCTGCTTTCCATCGGTAGTAGTAATGAAATATTTATGTCATAACATGTTTGAACTTCTTATTATTAGCTCAAAAAATACAAATCGCCTGTGATCTAGCGGTACGAGGTAGTACGTAGCGACGTTGGACTTGACTTCTTGAGGTCATGAGTTCGATCCCCGGGTCGGGCGACAAAAAAAATTGGAAAAATGTATATTTTCAGTTTTCCAATGAAAGTAACGTTGCCTGGGATTGAATATATGTGCCTGGTTGGCCATAGACATCAGAGATCATATTGTGGGATGTAATGTCTTCTAGTAGTACCTGATAGGTCGGTTGGCGATAGGCTTGCCACCTCTCACATTGTGGGTCTTAGTGTCTTTGGATAGTCGTGGGTGCCCTGATTGTGCCTCTGCCAAACCCTTCGGGGGTATGAACGTAAAGATACATACTTACTTCCTTCAAAAATACAAAATTCGTTTATTTCCCTAGGCACTACTGCGTCGCACTATCTTGGTTTTTTTTTTTTCCTTTCTCATAACACCACTATTCTTACTAGCTGAAACCTAATATATTAAAATTAGCGTGGATTACCTCATAACCAATGAAACTACTAAAGCTATTAAGAACAGAATGTTCTCAAAACTAAAGAGACGCTTTTACATATTTTGCTGAACTAAAAAGTAGAAATTATCTTCTCAGTTTAATTAAAAAATTTGGTTATTAAGAGAAAACGTACATTTTGTAATTAAAAACGTGGGGTGCTAGGGCCCCCACCCTAGCAAATGGGTAAAAACTTCTAAACTCGCTTCAGGACCCGTGACCTGATCGAAAATTCGTAAGACGACGCAGGGCGCTTGCGCGAATATTCGTGTTGTCATGTTTGTGTACGATAGCGCAATAAGTATTTATTATATTCTACCACATAAATGATAGTACTTTCATACTAACAATTAAAGCAATTCGTGCAAAATTATTCCCCAACCATTCCAAGATATTAAAAATGCACAAAGCTAATATTTAAGTTTCCACTTCTGCCGGCACCCCCGGAGTGCAACCTGCCGTTTTTTTTAAATGACTTATGTATTCTTTAATGACTATTACGTTTGTTAACCTCACTGGTTACAATGTCAGCGGAATTTATAGGCGAGCAGAGTGCTCAGCCCGAGACATAATTATTGAGATAGACTGGACTGTTCCCTATAACGTCAGCAACAAGGGCTCTCTCACGGTAGACCAAACTTCGACTTAATGCTGCAATACTGAGTGTATTTGTTAGAGAGGTAGTGGCTCGTCACTTGGCGTTAGGCGGCGGAAGCAAAAGAGGGATACCTCTTTTGCATCGTAATCGGTGGCGACGGTGCAGTGTAGTGTCTTCAGAGTTCATGTTTAGGTTATGATTTTTGCCTTTTGCCGCCGTTATCTGATTAGGGAGTCTTCTACGTTTAGTTTGGATGATCTGGCCGATGTATAGTCATACGCGGGTGATAACACTGGGTTTGGGTGGGCAGCAGCAATTTGAAATAACATTCCGATAGCGAATCATTTCAAAGAGTCGTTTTACATTTTAAATAAAGATGACCTCCTCAAAATCAAAATCACTTAAAATTAACTCAATGTCTTATCAAACGCGATTCAGTAGACAACTAGACAAATTAATTCAATTAAAGTCAATGCAAGTACCAACTGTCGCTTAAGAAAAACTGCGCGCGTAGGATAGTATATATTTTAAATAAAATAAGAAACCTGACAAGCGCCAGATAAAAAGAAAGGCAACATCAAGTACGTCTTATGAAGTTCTCAAAGAAAAATAACACAATAGAGCAAAATGGTAGCAGCTCGAGGGCTACGAAAACTCTCAATTAAATAAAAAACCATTCGCCATTCAAAGACGTTTTGTGGTCTACAGGTATGAATTCTTTAAACTAAGTATCGCGTCTTCAATTTGTCTTCGCCGACCAAAATTTCCAAACAAATGACATGAGCTGTTGCGGTGACGAGTCATTATGATTTCTCCGTTACTTTTGCAGATAAGTAATTAATATTCGTTATGTCAGAGTATCTTTAACTTGATAAAATGAACCGACAGGTAAAAACTATCACTTACAATCGTAAGATCACAATTTGTACAGAAATACAATAACACGCTGTAGACAGTAGTTAAAATAGCAGGTTGATAATTGTCTATTATTTTTCGACTAAGTATTTATTAAGTATTATTAACGGGCGGTACTACTGGTCGCCCGTTGGTCGAAATTCGACCATAATAAATTTTAATATCTTATTGATAAGAACTCCAAATTCATTTCCCAAGACCAACTACTTTGTTTCCAAAGTTTTTATTGCACCATCCTGTGATTTTTTATCGTTGTCATCAATATATTTTTTTGTGTCTGTGTCACATGCATAGTAGTGTAGGTAATGTTTTGTTACACATAAACTATAAGTGTGCCAAATTTTATGCTCATGCGTTCACGCACTTTTCGTAAAAAGAGGTCCAAAGTTTTGGGCATCACGTATTAATATTTAGATATGTTTAATGAAGTTAGTGGTTCACAATTAGAAAATTCAAGAAATTATATCAAACAAATCCACACACACGCACACACACACACACACACACACACGCTCACGCACACGCACACGCACACGCACATACACACACACACACACACACACACACACACACACAAACACACACACACACACAAGCGTACTAACACGTACGCGAGCGCGCACGCATGTACAGCTTGCCTTTACTTTACCCAACCGGGTGAAGGGTTCTCTGAGTACCAGCATAGTGGTTAAGGCCTCGAATCACGATACTAATGGATCATAGTAAAATAGACCATGGTACTAATAGGCCATAAACAACATAGAAAAGATTTGATACAATAGTGCTCCATTCTTTCTATTTTTAACTCCCAACGGAAACCAAGTTTGAACGAATTTAACCAATTTTAGATGGAAAATGTTTATATTGCGTACATTTATGATTACGTTTATATTTTATATCATATATATGTCGCAAGGTCGTATAGGCTTACATACTGTGGTTATAAGTATAGTTGACGTTGCAACTAGCGCAATATAGATTAGCATTCAAAGGCTTCAAGTAAACACCACGAGCTTGCAGCAGGTGCGCTTGCAGGTGTTGCCTTATCAGCTTGTTTATCGGCTGCTACGGCTATATAAGTCAAAGCGAGCATGCTTGTAAAAACCGCGAGGTTGGCAACACATTAGTCATTCCAAAAAAAAAAAGCTTCGTGAGTCATTCCTTGTGAACGCCTTGCAGTGTTCGGACCGTTCTCTAGTACGGAGGTTGCCACTGGTAATAGGTCTCTCCCTGTCATATGATGGCAAAGAGATAATTGTAGATCGTAATTGTTAATTCAATTATGATCTAGGGCCCGGATTGTGGGTCATTCGGGGGTGCATTATTTGGTTGGCACTCATGCAGGAAGAGCGGGGTGGAGCTCTTCTTTCCCCTTCGGGGGTTTAGCGTTTGCGTAAGCACGAACACCGTGACGTGTTTACTTTTGTTGTCATAGTGTAACGCTTATTCTTATGTTGACGATGGTTTGTATCGGCGAGTGGATAGGATGTGTTTCGCTCCGACATATATTATATTTTATATTACATTTATTTATAGTTATTCTTATTTTTTAAACCACATTATTGCGTATTATTTAAGTGTCTTAATAATTTGTCGAAATATTTTTAAGTTTAGCAGATTTACAATATTTTCTTCTGTTTTATTATAATATAAAGTTACGTATCACGTATTTATCATTTACAATTTTTATTATGTTAAGAGCGGCCTGTTTACTAATATTGCCCTTATTACTCGCGTAAGTATATAAAGTAATTTTAAAGTTGCTAAGACTTAGAAAATTCGGCTATAAAGAATTCCGCACTTCAGACTTTAATGTTTCCAACAGCACTATAAAAGAAACTTTCTTTTCCTAGTGAATGGTGAAAGGAGGTACTTCAACATGAAAAGACTTGGTTTCTAAGCAAGCACAAAAGGCTGCAGGGCAACACTGAGATAGAATAATAAATTCTTGATCCTTCCCAAGATCTAAAGTTTATTTACACGTGTCTTGTTTTTTCTTTCTTGTAAAACGATCAGGCAATAGTTTTCGCTGTCACAATAATTAACAAAGGTTCATGAAACGGGAGAATCACGTTGACAGTAACTTTTGTAAATGTAAGTAAAATAATTTTCCCCGTGTTGGTCCAGGCTCCTTCGTAGAATAGACCATCTGTCTTCCTGCCATGCAGCTCGTAAAAGGCGAGCATAGATTTAACGTCACTAACACCGTCACATCCTACTAGGTGGTAGAGTTTTGCAGCGACTCGTTCGGATTGGTACCACCGCCTTACCTATTCCTGCCGCCATAACGCTTACCGTTGACGTGTTTCGGTTCGGAGGGCAAGGTAGCCGGTAAACTTACTTTTGCTCGAGGCCTAACATCCCAGCCTCAGATTAGCAACGCAACATTACCACTTTTGGCGTGAATTTCTTACCATCAGGAAATCCGTCTGCTAGTTTGCCTTTCATTATCATAAAAAAAATTCAGAATATTGGTCCTTAACATGAACCTGGCTAGATTGCGCAGAATAGAAGGAGTCCCGCACACGTTAATCAAATATTTAAACTTATAGAAAGATTAGAATCTGGTCAGTTAGTCAAAAAGTAGTTTAAGGTTTTATACGTCCCGAATATGCCGATCCGTTCTCACGATTATCTAAAACTAGACATTCGAAAACGGGTGGTTAACAATCATTTTTAATGAGTATTGCATACTAATAATTGACAAAGTTAAATGTGAAATGAATGGAAAAAAGTCAATAGCTTTCACTATAAAACACTTTTGAGGTTGCATCTCAGAAAAGTAATAACTAGGTACATTATTTTCTGTAAAAGACATATTTACAGAAAAAAATGTGGGTAAACCAATAAAGCATATAATGATGATATGAAATAACTAATTCCAGTAATTCCAATAATCAGCTTCGGTGATTTGGTTATTAATATAAAATCAAATGTGCTTACTCTGATAAATTGCCTAAAAGGTTCTAAAAATGTTTCAGTTCATTACAGGGAGCAAAATATCGATATATTTTTAACCAAGTTCATAAAACGAAAAGGTTTTCAATTACACCGGTATATTTTTATGTATGTACACCGATTTCTCCGTGGTTTCTGAACCGATTTACGAAATTATTTTTTTGTTTGATGCGGAATAGTTTCGAATTGGTCCCATAAAAAAATGATTAAGATAGGCCCATTAGTTTTCATTTTACGAGCATTTTTAGCTATTTTCGCCTATGTTTATCTATATTAACAATTTCGTCAAGTGAAGACTCGATTAAAACCTTACCTGAATAATAAAACATACAAAAATATTTATTTCGAGTCGACAACATTATCCGCAAAATTAGGATTGTCGAGTATTTTGTTAAGTTCTAAATGTGTTGATAGACGAATCACAGTCGCAATCTTGGTTATTTAATAAACGTTCCATTTTATACTAGCTCTTAGATACACCTCGCCTTTAACACATGTCTTGCGTCGTGCCGTAAAAGTACTGTGAATGTGTAAAATGAAACGTCTTGCCGGAAATATTGAGTGAATCACAAAGAACTGTGACTGTGTAAAACGAAACGTCTTGCCGTAATTATTGAGTGAATGTTATCAAAATCTCAGAATATATAAGAGTACCTACTGTAGTTTAAAACTAATCATCTATTTTTCTTCAGTTATTGAAGTTTCGCGAAAATATTATTTTTTGAAACTTTTTTATGATATAATCTTTGTTCTGAGATTGGCATATTGCGATAATAGTTATAGAAAAAAAAAATACTAACCGTAACCATAAAAGTAGAAATTTTAGTTCAAATGGAGTTTTGGCGCCATCATGAATGAAGATGGTCGTAATTTTTTTAAAGTTATTGAATTGCGTGTTTATATTGAGTGAAACTAATCAATTTTGGTGGCCTATTGTACAATTTTGTACATGCAAGTGCACAAATAAAATAATCATGAAGAAATTAATGTATCGTGTATTTCCTTGCTGCCACCAAATCTCACTAGGTGAGCTTGAGTAACGAAGCCACCGTTTTACTCAAGACCCTGACATGACTTTGTAAATAGTGACTAATGACTGAAATAAAGACTGAATTAATACGGAAGACATGGTAGCATGGCCTAATGGCCTTAACCGGTAACCCAATAAAACCATTCGAATTAAGCACGAGCAAATAATAATGAAATAACTAATCTAAAAAATACATATCTTTTAGATAATAGAAATTAATAGCGCATGAAATCCTAATTGTTATCTATAATTGATTAAAATGTTATACTTTTGATACAGTGGAACGCCACCCAGTATGAAGTCAAATTGCACTTGTTTTTTTTCACAATTCCTTATTTTTTTAAACAAGCAACTGAAGTTCTTAAACTCAACTCAGAAACATTTAAAAATAAATGTTAAGTAACATAGATATGTAGCGGAGAGTAGAGTTTTGTGAAAAAAAGAATTATTGCCTTTCACAAAGAGTTTTTATGTTATTGATGTCCGATAACAATAGAGTTAATTTATATTTAATCACCAGAAAGTAGGGTTGCTTACCCTTTTTTCATAATTAAAGCAAATCTGCAGTTTTAAACATTTATGGTTACTAGGGGAGCTATACATATAATCATCTTGTGAAATCTATGTATAAAAAATAATGCACTATAATTCACTAAAACCTAACAATACTAACGACAAAAGCAAAATCAATTCTACACTAACATTTACAAGTAGTACCTCTCTACTTATAAATGTTACTATAGAATTGATTAATTCTAAATTCATACTTTATCTGGTAGTCAATTTCAATTGCCCGCATTTGAGTTATCATGATCACATAGGAAATTTGCCGAATCGTACATTTAATTTTTTATTTTAGGTCTTAGACCATAACGTTGGTTCAATCTAATTGATAGGGCATCATAGACTTACCGTAATATCTTCTATTTAAAATTTAAACAAAACAAGCATTTTAATTGCACGTGATGATCCAGGTAAAGAAATTTCAAAGAAGTATGTAATAAACTAATTTAAATAAATACAAAAAAAAATAAACATCTTGTTTTACGAAGTGGCAGCCCTACCTTAAAGCCGTGTGCGTCAAACAAAAACAAAGCCCAATTTCCAAATCAATTTTATGTATATTACAAATTGGTGCTACAACAACCATACACCACTGAAAATTGAACTATTTCATATGAAATACGTTTTACGTACAATTGGGTGACCATTTGTCGGATAAAACGATTAAAATGACAACGAAATTTCATTTCTATCGAGATCAAATAGAATATTATTTTGAGTGGCTTTGAAAAGTATTAGAAAAGTACCCTCAACATTCGATAATATTGAATGTAAAACAATGTGACAATGCTTATTGTTCGGTGAATGCACATCATTCTGTGCATTGGTGGTTCTTTTATTTGAAGCAAATGGAATGGTATTGAAATTCAATATTGGAAAAGGTTTTTCTTCATGCAAATGATGAAATCGTATGAAATGGAACATCACGTCTTTGTCTAACGTTTGTATGTGGTTTTTATGACAGCTTTAGATTTCAATTAGTAATTCGTAGAAAGTTCTCTCTTCTCTTCCGTAGAAAACAACTCTCGTAGCGCTCGTAGCTTTTGTAGCATTCGTAGCTTCACAGCAGTTTGTGGTACTGGATAATCTATTTATATTGATTACTAACTACTTTCTGCGGTTTTTCTCGCACGTAAAAGTTATTTAGCTCTTTCTTAAGAATCTATTGAATTATCGGAACAAAAAGTAACATGCTATGTAGGTACTTACTTGCTTACTTACTTTTTACGTTAGTCAATGAAAGTGAAGCTGTTTCATTCACTAATATAAAAAGTATGTAAGCAAATATCTTGCTGCTTCTAGTACAATATAAGTCGGCAGACATACAATAAGGGTATCTGCTATCAAGCGATAGTTTGAGATGAATATTATTTAAAATTATATTAATATTAAAACATTGAATACAAAACACCGATAATGGAAATATAACAAAATATAACGTGTTTTAACTTTTTTTAACGACCTATTTTATAACAATTAAAATGAATAGAAAGCAGACTTAAAATATTTATTGTGTTAATTATACTAGGTAACAGACTGATTTTAATCAAACTAAGGAAAAAATGTGCAAGTTTGGTTTAAGAAAATATCATTAATTGAAAATACGTAAAAGGAGTTGTTAGTGTTGTGATATCATAATTAAAACCTTATTCTATCTACTAGCACACTTGGTCACAAAATTCAATTTACTTCGCAAAAAAAAATTATACTTAAGTAAATAAACCAATGTAGGTAGCTAAACCAAGTAAATTGTGTCATGTTGATATTTTTAAAGAAATATTTAGACTTTTCAATTTTTATTTGAGGCCTTCAACTAGGGCTGCGAAACGAACGAGTTGTTCGTTTGTTTTACAACCCTAGTAAGGATATTGATTAATACTATCAAAGCAACATTATTTGGAAAAAACGTAAAAAGGAAATTTATTACATTTCACGTCATTTTGTGTGTGCTTATACAAATATTTATGAGCTTATATACACTATATATACATATATTCACACTAACTTAAAACCAGTCAACGTCTATGTTTCATTCCTGTTTTTGTTTTTGGTAAAGTATGCCAATAACGGATGATTCGAGTAAACTTCAATATAAAAGTATAAGTTACATAAAGAATTACGACCGGTCTGCAGGAATCATGTTACTTGGTACTTGCTGTTGTCTGCCTACCCTTTAACTTGGTTTAAAGATAATTAAGTATGTATGTTTAAGAAATGTATCACTTGCTTTATAGCTTATTAATATATACTAGTGGTCGCCCATTGGTCGAAATTCGACCATAATACATTTTAATATCTTGTTGATAAGAACGCCATCTTCATTTCTCGAGACCAACTACTTTGTTTCCAAACTTGTCGCACATCTGTGATCTTTTATCGTTATCATCAATATATTTGTTTGTGTGTGTCAAATGCATGGTAGTATGGGTAATGTTTTATTTATTGATTTAATACACTTTATAAGCGTTATTGTTGAAAAATATGAGCGTTCTGCACTTTTCTTACACATAAACTATAAGTGTGCCAAATTTTATGCTCCTGCATGTGGACTAAACTTGGAACGCCTTTTCACGAAAATTGCGTGGGCAATTTTCGTCAAAAGGCGTCCAAAGTTTAGGTATCACGTATACATATATAGATTATGCATATTCATAAAGTGATAGAAGTATAACTCATCGAACTCCAAGCTTAACATGTTCTGATAGGCAACATTTCAGTGACAGCTTCGGTGATTTGATTAATAATATAAAATCAAATGTGCTTACTCTGATAAATTGCCTGAAAGGTTCTAAAAATGTTTCAGTTCATTACAGGGAGCAAAATATCGATATGTTTTTAACCGAGTTCATAAAAACGAAAAGGTTTTCAATTACGCCGGTATATTTTTTATGTATATACACAGATTTCTCCGTGGTTTCTGAATCGATTTACGTAATTCTTTTTTTGTTTGATGCGGAATAGTTTCGAATTGGTCCTCTAAAAAAATGATTAAGATAGGCCCATTAGTTTTCATTTCGGAAGACATGGTAGCATGGCCTAACGACCTTAACCGGCCCCAGAAAAGGGTAAATTAACTAACAATAAGTTCAAATGTCATTTAGTTTTGCATAGTGATCACAGCGTTGACAGCTGAAGTAGTGTCTCCTTTTCTAGGAAGTTTGGTATTAGACAAATTTCCTGCTTGTTTTTATTAAAATAAATTATATCAGCAATAAACTAAAAAGTATTAAATAAACTAACTACGTAAATAAAAACTGACTTCAAAACAAAAAGTAAAAAATAATAAAGATTTAATAATACTTATATACTACCCATTATTTATATGTGCCATTTACTAATAAGTTTGAAGTCGGGGCCAAGCCAATTTAATACTTACTTCAAATATAATTATTAGTTTAAGGCTTGTTAATAAATAATAGGTAGCATACAGTTAATATTAAATCTTTATTATATTTTACTTTTTAGTTTTGAAGTCGGTTTTTATTAACGTAGTTGTTTTTATAACAAAACCGGCCCCTCTCTAGAGTTAGATAATGACCGATTGCTGAGCCCGCTGGCACATAACCAAGGACGTGATGTGTTTAAGCTGAGTTTCTATTCCGCAACTAGCCGCAGACAACTGGAATGATACAGTTTAGTTATGAGTTGAGTAATTGGAATTTAGATACACCAAACTCTATACCACGTAATTACTAATGGGTTTAAATAGGTGAGATTTCAACGTTGACACTAAGTTAATGCTTAGTTAAAGGTTATGTATGCAAAATCTGCTTTTATTGGTAAAGTTTTTATTTTTATATCGAAATACAAAACTTGGAAGATTGTCTAATATTAAGAAACGCATATCACCCACAATTGCTACGAATGCATAGGTGTATTGCCCTTCCTTAAGCTGGGATCTCAAACATTTTGTGTAAATAAGTTAACCTAATCAATCACTATAAACCATTATATACTATGTGTTAGAATAGTGATGTAATACTGACAGGAAGAAAAAAAAGCAATAGTGCTTATCCCGGCGAGACCCTATCTATCTTGAAAAAAATCATTGTTCAGCAGTCGGCGAAGAAAAAACATAAAGAAGGGACGACTTTATTTTATATGTGCCGGTATCCGTGCTTTTGTTATTAAATAAGTTTATTTTGATCTGTTTTTCAGTGCCGTATTAAACTAAAATTTTGTCATATTTGCCTCGTGATAAATGCTCTATTATATAAATTATATTCTATAATTTTAAACTCAATAATTAAAAGAGATGAGATTTAAAAAATCTTTTTAATGCTCTTTTTTATATGCATTTATCTCATGTGGTATTTCTACTTATGATAGATTGCAACAGCATAACCTAATTGCTTTATTATTAAAGGATGACACGTCCTTATTATTGTTGTGATTTTACTTTTCCGCTTTGTTAGAGATTCCAAGTTTACTTAACTTGCAGTTTAAACCTAGACATTTTTTTATGAAAACTATTATCATTCTCCAAAATAAACATTAGAACTAGTATTTCAATTTCAATTTCGGACTTATTATTTCAGTCCAGTACAAATAAGTAACAGTATTTATTTTGATTATAGTGTTGCTATATTTATAAATAGCAAAAAAACATTTTTCTTCTGATTGTTTTCTATCTGATGACCGTGAATTTGTTTTCAAGAGTAAATACAAAGCTTATTTATAATGAAGATGTAATCATTAATAGAATTGCAGATAACTGGCTAAAGCATTAAGCCCGTCACACACGTAGCTATAATATATATTAATATAAACTAAAGCAAGACATATTACAATATATTTTCTATACAAATTATCAATAAAATATCGTCTCTGTGGTCTAGCGGTTCCGGGTTCGAATCCCGGATCGGGCAACAAGAAGAAAATTTGGGTTTTCCAATTTTCTAATTTAAAAAAATGTTGCTCGGGATTGGATATGTGCCTGGTTGGCGATAGGCTTGCCACCTATCACATTGTGCGACTTAGTGTCTTCGGATAGTCGTGGGTGCCCTGGTTGTGCCTCTGCCTACCCCTTAAGAGATATGGGCTTGAAGATACTACAAATATTCAAGCGACCGCACACGCAACTATAATACATATTTCTATGACGCCACCAACGAATATATTATCGCATATTAATACATATTACTATGGCGTGGCAAACGCTAGGCTGACCATCAATGAATGAGGGCAAAATATATAATGGCATCGTCTACGTGTGTGGTAGCTTACTATAATATATATTATAGCGCGGCATATTAATATATATTATTATAACTACGTGTGTGACGGGCTTTAGGTAAACAATGACCTTGTAACGTCAACACGTTAGAGAATGAAACAAAAATTGTAACTGTAATGTGTAGTTCAATCACAATATATTTCGCAGCCAAACCATCGTAAATTTTACAAAGTAAATTATATCCCCCGTATACTTTATAGTTATTTAACATTGATAAAAGTTCACAAGCTCCGCTGGAAACGGCGTGGAATTCTCAATTTGGGAGAACACGCCGGCGCGGCGCAATTTGTTGTGGTTAGCGATCTTTCCACGTGGTGACCTTTAAATGTGATAATTAAGTTTTGATACGATTTAGATGTCGGTCGCTGTGGAAACATCATAACCAATGTTTTTTTTTTATTTTTCATATTTAAGAGTTAAACGTAATAAACTTACACTTGGGCAAATTTTGGAATACATTTTTAACATCTCTGTTGTCTTTAAGGCGCGGGTCAAATACAAGATGCATCGGGCAAGGGCGAGGCGCGGGCGAGGTGCGCCACTTCTTTGATTTTCATACAAAATGTATAGAAGAGGTGAGGCGCGAGACATACTGAAACGATGCAACGCGGGTCCCACCTCTTCTATACATTTTGTATGAAATTCAAAGAAGTGGCGCACCTCGCCCTCGCCCGACGCCTCTTGTATTTGTCCCGCGCCTAAAATAGGCGATATGTATTTATCAGGATATCCGTCAAATATCAGATAAAAGTTATTGCACATATTCCTTTTCGATATCGCCATTTGTGATAACCATTTGTTCACTGATAAAGTAACATGGTCATATATTTATGTATTTTTGGAATATTCCAATAGTTTAAACAATTAGATTTGGTGATAGAATTCTTCAAGGTTTATTCCTTATTTTCAAGATAACGTTAGAGTTTTTCCACCAATTGTCAGGTATCAAACTGGTTTACGGTTTGTCTATATTCCAAAGAGCAAAATTTGGGATTTGAATTTTAAAATATTTTAATCAATCAAGTAGTAAAATATACAGAACTTTTCCGAAATGGGATCGATTCGGAGTCACCAGTCGAATACGAAACAGGGTTGGAGGTAATTAATGTGAACAATAATTGTGTCGACCGTCATTAACCAAGCTATTACGTGGCTCTTTTTACAAATGTTTTATGAGCCGTGGGTGCGGAAACGGATACTTGTCCTTGTACTTTCTCTTTGTTACAGGGCACTACGGTAAATCTCTTAAATCTGGTTAATCAATAAGATTTATCGCGAGCGGGGTCATTTGGACACCGTTACCCGTAATTAGGAGATTTGGAGTTGGTAAGTTTTTTTTTTCTTTTTCTCTACTTTTGTTGAAATCAAACTTTAGTCTAGTTATTTTAAGGTATGCATTTTCATAGAATATTTTGTTGC
>NJDC01001428.1:238968-250142 GCA_002245475.1 Calephelis virginiensis
TTTCCATTAAAAAAGATATCGAAAGAAGGCTTTGACTTGTTGTTAGAGAAAACATAATATAATGGTGTCAAGGATTTTCTTGCAGAAAAGAATTTATTGTAAAATAGTTGTAATAATTATTAACCAAATATAATTAAAGATCGCCTCTGTGGTCTAGCGGTCCAAGTGTTGGACTTGACTTTCACTGCCCAGAGAAGCGATGACGGTCATGACCTTCATCGCTTCTTTCCGAGTGTAGCGAATAGTGTGATAACAAAATGGTTGGAGACAGATCAACATCAACTGATGTAAGGTCACGGTTGTTTTAAGAGTAGACTCAAAGATGTGGCCTTCAGTGAGCATGGAGTGTGCTTTTGTGGGGTTTACATGCAGGGAGAGTGTAGAGAACTTGTACTATAGGAATGCAAGCATTATAACAATGTTGGAAGGGCTGGACAGGATGGGAGAGAGGCCGGTATACTTTGCTGACCTTGTGAGTACACCGGTGAACTACCGGCTATTCGCGGGATTCGCGTAGGCATGGTTGAAGAGGCGCGGATTCCAAACTATCTGAACTCCAAACATAAGACGTCAACAAGACATTAGGAAAAGTCGGCGAGCAAGTGCCATAATTATGGCGTTGTTCCCTGTTATAAAGGCACGAGAACACTACTAGGGGTAAGGGTCAAAGCGACAATAGGACGAGATAAAACAGAACTTGTAGGGATTTAAGAAGTATGTAGGTACGTAGGTAGGGAGTCGTAGCAGATCCTTTGTACTTAACGTGTTTTGGCCCGTATAACCGTGATTTTGGTAAGGCCATGGATTAGTGGATAATATGCCTGAAGTAAATATGATATTATTCTGCGCAACAGAGAATAGCAATTTGGTTTGAATTAGAAAAGTAGTAAATATTCGCCTGGAGGATGGAAAAAATATTTCAGTACATAAACAAACAAATAAATAAATTAAATTTCTATGTTTAATAAGTTCCAATAAATCTGCAGGCTTAAGCTTATAATACTTAAAATCGTTTTAACAAAATATTCACAAAATTAATATATTTTCCCGCGTTAATATTTAATGCAATTAAAATTGGTTTTCTAGTTAACTTTGTGAAGTCATTAGAACTGGTGAACGAATATACAGCCAAGAAATATTTGTGATAAACACATTACCCTCTCTTGTGCTGCGCAATTAAGAAATGATGAAGTAACTTTTGTACTAAAATAACTTTCTCCTACCGAGAGACCAATTAATCGTAATAAGTTATTGGTAGAACCGACGCGGCCTCGCGACTCGACAACTCAATTTGATACTGTAATAAGGTTATATAATATATATTATTAAATACAACTTGAAGTGGCTTCTAGATATTTGAAATTTCTTAATTGAAAGTCTTCAAATGATATAATGAATTTTTCTCATACACGTTTTTATGAGAAAAGCCACAAACACATTGACTTATAGCTTTTTTGAATGATTGATACTCGAATCAATATGTAAACCTACCAAGTTTGCCACTTACAGGCCTCAAGCTAATTTATCAGCAATAGTAGAATTTTGTAATAACTTAGGCAAATTTCACACTGTCCGATCGCGCTGTCGGGCGGAGTTCGTGTGTTACGTATCGACGGATTTACAAGAGGCCAATGCAACTTGAGATCCGCTTGCAAATGTTTAAAACTGTCGATTTTTAATAGTTCTTTTATTTTCTCATTTATTACTAAAATGTTCAATATTAAATATTCGCCTCTGTGGTCTAACGGTCCGCTGTTTAACTTGACTTCATGCGGTCCCGCGTATGACTCCCAGTTCGAGCAATAAGAGAAAATGTGCTCTTTAAATTTTCTAACAAAAAAAAATTATAAGTGCCCGGTTGGTGACAGGCTTGCCACCTATCGCATTGTAGGATTCTGGCTTGTCGCGGGTGCTGTGGTTGTACTTCTGTTTAAATCTTTGGGAATGCGTGCTTGAAGATATTTTTAAATTTTTAAAATATGCAGAATGATATAGTATTCCGATTTTCAAGGATTTCTCAAAGATATGTGTCGGTGAAGTAGAGTTCCGCTGTTTAAACAGCCCCATCCGGAATTCCTAGCTTGTTTAACTCAAAGTTTTAATGCACGTACTCGTCGGCGCATTAATGCTAACGGAGATGATTAAATTCTTTAATTAAGCATAATTTGTAATTAAAAACGAAACTTTGAGCTATTGTTATGAAAGTACGTTTTAATCTAGGAGTGTTGGAAAGGCAAAAGAAAACTTTAATATGATTAGGATATATTTGATTAGGCTTTTTAAATATAATTATATTTCATCCGCCAAGTACTTATATTAATTAATAAATTATTGTGACGAACGCTTCGATGCGCTTGGCTAGCGAGATAAAACTCTGCAATGGTGAAGGTCGTCTTAAAATCGGCCTTTTGACGAAGGACCTCCTTATAAATTAAGAGTTAGGACAAATAAATTATTAAGTATACTTATGACATGGTAAGCTGATTAAAGGCCTGGGTGTATTTTTGTTCCCGAAAACTTGAAAATGCAAAACTACAACCCACATGGAAGCGTCACCTGATTGTAGGGAGTGAGTAGGATCATGAGGCGAGCCACTTATTGTTGGATGTCAGAAGATGATAACTTCGAACACTTTACAATAAGAACACTTAATGCGTTAACCCGTCAGTAATGTTTATTGGATACTAATTCAAGTGGCAGGCCTAGCCGCCTCTAGGTTACATTTTAGCTATAAAAATGTAAGTGCATATATGCTTCAGTTTCACACTTCTACATCAAACCCTCCTTTATAAAAAAAATCATATCTTAACACATAATTAATAAGGAATATTATACAGTTAATATAGTATTTACTTATACATTCCATTAAATTTTTGGTGTTTGTTATCAAGTACATTTGTAACACTGAGCGTACTAGCCTTTTATTTTAACATCCATTCACTTGCCGAATTCCTGCAACGAAAATAGGTCAAAAACCCAACATTATTAATTTGTTTATCACAAATATAATGACGATCTAAAGATAGGGTCGCCTAAGATCGGATGATTTTCTGATGATATAGAAACATGTTACAAAAAAAAATCTGTCGGACTTAAGTGTTAATTATTGATGATAATGAGTTATATGGTTATCAAAATCTCAAACTATCTCAATATAACGTTTTTAAGCAAACTGGTGCAGCCGTGTTATCGAGGGCAGGTCTGTTACTTGTCTTAAGATCCCTAAAATCAGGCCTGTTAAGCTACCTAGTTATCTATTAGTAGAATCGAGTTTCTTTTGCATGTAAATTAACAATACTTGACATAATTTAACCAGTTTTTCACCCGGGCTTTCTCCAACGCTAATGACAATGTCAGTAAACGGTTGATTTTCTAAAACATGAAAATTACGTAATATTATAGTATAACCTACATCGGTATCGCCTCTGTGGCCTAGCGGTCCGGGTGTTGGACTTGACTGCATGAGGTCCCGGGTTCGAATCCCGGGTCAGCCAACAAAAAGAAAATTGGATTTTTCCGATTTTCTAATAAAAAAAAATGTTGATCGGGATTGGAAATGTGCCCGGTTGGCGATAGGATTGCCACCTATCATATTGTGGGACTTAGTGTCTTCGGCTAGTCGTGGGTGCCTTGGTTGTACCTCTACCTACCTCTTCGGGGACATAGGCGTGAAGATACTTTTAACCTACATCGGTACCTAATTTTACCTAGATTCATTAAGCTGTTTTAACGTGATTAAGTAAAAAAATATGTCAATTTTAACAATATTAGTGGGATCTAGGTATAACAATTTGAGAACTACATTATTATTATGTGAACTTTTAAATCTATGTTTCTTTATCCGATGTTAAGCAACATAAGTCCAGATGCCCTAGACCTAAACAAATAAAAAGGCCTTTCCAGATCTGGAGTGTATTTTCTAATTGCGCAAAAAATTTAACTTAAAATCCAGTGATAAAACGAGGAATGTATGCCATAATTTCCTAGCACAGTTTTAGGGGAAAGATCAGAAAGCCACAATTATACGAATTTTTTCATTTGTAATTTTTAAGTGCCATTACACATCTACTAATCGTATCCTTGATCGCATTATATGGGGAGGGTCAGAATAAAATGGCACATCCGGTTCTGTTGGTAATATTGGAAAATCTCTCTGCATTTGCAGTGAATTTAAAGAATTAGGTTTTATATCACATCCGATCTTAGGCAGCCCTAAATTATAACTCAGTTTTAGCTGACGTTATTGTTCATGTCTGGCCTATTACGACGGCACTATTAACATCTTCACTCTGATCTTAATCCATTGTACGAGTTTTATAAATAAAAAAAGTGGTTGACCAATTCTGACAAGAGCACGTAGAGTAATATTTAATTAATTTAAATAAATTGTATACCGTGATATTACTTTAAAATGAGTAAAAGCTTACTTGCATTCATATTTTATTGTTACTTGAAACTGAACGAACTTTACACTATTTTATTTTTTAAAATTTGTAAAAAAATTCAAAAATTTGAATGTAAAAATGTACCTGATTTCTTCAATTAAAAAAATGGTATGTATTCCTAATTTCTTACAAGAAACTCTAAGGCAATAACTCTGTTAATAACTTCTTTATCGTATCAATATTGAAAGCTGCTATGAATATATGCCAACAGATACATTCCTCGGAGACTCCGTTTGATAGGTCATGAATGTTTGATCTGTAACGTGCATCCAAACACTTCATACATAATATACAATCGTATATTGCGGTAAGCATTGATTTAAATCAGCATCTGAAGTTATCAGACTTGAAATTGTTTTCGGAATCTTACGCATTTTAAGTTCGCCACGAACTGAGACCTCCCGACAAGCTAATAGATTCTTTAAAGTTTCCAACATTCTGTCACTCACAATTTCTTTGATATTATATAAACGAAGTTTTAATGCAATGTTAAAATCAGATTACTGGTTGGCATGGTGCTTATTTAATAAATTACTCAACTTTTTTTGATGCAGTCGATTCAGACGTTTAGTAACTTTCCCAGTTTTATTTTCACGCCACATAATAAAGTGATAAGTGATATATTAAACTACAAAAATCTAATTGCACAAAACTATTACTACTATAAGTTACGAGCTTACAAGACGTTATGTTATTGCCTCCGGAAGTATTTAATATACAAGATAAGCTACAGGGCCCCGTTTAAGCGGTTTAAGAAGTGGAGGCATTGCCGAGGGCGTGTTACATTTGGAGGACTTGAAGGGATTAATATACTCGTAATACATACAAATATTTCTTTACACTATGTCTCTTAGGGGATGGGGAAGGGATTAAGAGTCAAAAATGGCAAGACCCCAGTGTAGATGAGAATAAAGTCCAAGACAGGCTGAATAGTGTGTGCCTACCGGACTGGATGATTGTTGGAATGTTTTTAAAGGTAGCATGGCGGATGTCGCAAAAGTGGTATGCGGGAGTGCAAAGATATACAAGTCAATGAATAGTAACGCATGGTGGGACTAGGAGGTAAAAACTTTCATTAAAAGATAGAAGAATGCCTGGTTAGAGTTCGATCATGTTTGAAACAGAATAATAATATGATACAGTCGAAGAAAAATGTACCGTTGATGCAAAAATACGATCAAAGACTTAATAACATAGATGCGCAAAGAAAAGGTATGAAACTGGAAGAGAAGCCATCCAACAACTTCGAGAAGAACTCCAAACTCTTTTGGATGGAAGTTGAAAAGTCTTGGACCTGTTCACTAGCATCTGTAATTAACAGAATTAAGTCTAAGAGTGGTGATATCTTTGCAAACATAGATGACGTGTTAAAACGACAAAGGGGTTTCTATGGAAATATGAATGAATATGCCCAAGATGAGTTCTCAAATGACTCAGAAATAGCGAACGTACTTGATGACATTATGACGGCAGAAGTTAAACATGCAATTAGAAGCATGAAATATGGTAAGGCATCGAGAGTAGACATAGTTACAGCTGAGATGAGATGAACAAGCTTGGTAGTAGTCCTGCCGTTCGAGACTCTTTCAAACTTTTATAACAAATATTAGAAGACCAGCAGAGTACTCGAAGTCTTTGCGGCGTGCAGTAAACGTGACCTTGTACGTATGTATTTATGCAAGGGTCCACACATGGACTGCACCACTTACATAGCCATCCATTTGATCGTTTAGCATCAAATTATGAAAAATTAGTTGAAAAGGGATTGCATTCTGCAAGGGATGTTCATAGGAACTTTATGAAAAGAAAAAGAAGAAGTTCAGTTCTGGAAGAAGATGTATTGATCTGGTGTTTTTGTTTCGTCAGATCGAAGGGATAGCATCTTGCTATGGTGCAGAGGGGTTTCCTCGGTTTTGCGAATCTTGAAAAAGCCTTTGATACGGTTTTACATAAAGAACGTTTAGGATATTTTGCCAGATTGTGGGACAGACGGGTCCCTGCTTCGTTAAGTGCAATCTGTGTATTTAGATTGTATAGCAAGTGTAGGTGTAAAAGGAAACATATCTTCTTGCTTTCATGTTAACGTTGACGTTAATCAGGGCTGTGATACTGTGATGTCAGCTTACAGTAGCTAGTAAAAAGTTTAAAGTAAGCCTAAATTCAGTAGGTACAATACAATACTTACTTGCATATCACCTATGTGGTCTAGGGTTACAGGTTTTGGTTCAATTGGTTCCAGGTTCAATTTTCCGCCAAAAAATGTATACGTATTATTGCGTAACAAAACAGACAAAATAGTGCGCTAAGAATGAATTGGACTTACCGGAAGCTAAAACTCCCAAATACATCCAGCTTTACACAATACACACCACTAAACTGTTTTAGTAGCACCAACAATACACATACTACTAAAAACTCAACGTACGTTTCTCTTCGCAACCGAAGATTCATCAGGAGAATTCGACTGCACTCCACAAAGGTCGAGCAGATACTGGCGCGCGCGCATGCGACTCGCTCTATTTATAAGGTTTCGCGAGTTCGCGTGCGGGTGTGCTTCAGTGAATACGCGTGGTGGGGGTAGCACCGTTGTTGTTAAACATGTGTAGCAGGGGTGAATTATTCAAATTTGTTTGTTCGTTTAACAGTGTAATTGAGTCTTCGTTTTTACATTTAATAATTTCTAGTTGTTCTATATTTAATTTTAATCCTTTATTACAAGTATGGAGTAATTAATTACTTTTAATTACATCCCACCAGGCTTTGTATTTATTAAATACAACTGAATGGATCAAAACCCAATATAGTTGAATCCACTATCTTTTGAAAATAAATAACAGTGGAGCCCTCATATTGAGAAACTGGTAAGTAGGTTTAGCTCAGCAGGGATTGCAGTTGAAAAAATTAAAACGTTAACAGATGTTAAAACGGTCCAAATTGTGTATTTTAGCTATTTTCATAGTTTAATGTCTTATGGGATTCTTCTTTAGAGAAATTCTGCAGGTATAAGTACTATATTTGTTTTACAAAAAAAGACCTATTAGAGCTATTTATAATCTTAATAATTTAATGTGAGTGTATTTGTAAATCAGTAGTTACTTATTGAAGATCTTTACTGACTAATATGCAGGTGCCACCCCGATACCAATTATATTTATCAAGTTTAAAATTTTGTTCACTACCTTGTTTTTAAAAAGTTTCAAAAAGATATAACATTTATCTCTGAGCTCACTAACAGCGGCTTTAAAATAATCACATTTATTCAGAACTCCGGCGATATCTTGTTGCAATATTTAAAATGTATTACCAAAACAACTGATTGTTACTTATATTTTCAGAGTTATTACTTGGTTTTGGCTTAAAATAATAAAGTATAGTACCTTTTCCAATTTTAGTATCATAAACTTATCTGAGCTCATTATTTTATTAACTAAAGTAATAAAGTATAGTCTCCCTTTTTAAGTGTCAGAAATCAAGTTTGTTGTAGTCAATCTACCAGTAACTAATTTTTTAAGGCTTTGTTTATACTCAGAATATGTCATTTTTGTTTTGTTTAAAGGATTATGTAAGCTCGTAATACCCACTTTATTTATTATTGTCGAGGTAACTTCCGCGCACGAAGCCAAATGCAAACGTGTAAATTTTACTAAGAAAAGAATATAATATAATATACCAAATTTATATCAATAAACAGAGAATGCCACACTCCAATACAACTAAATAAATTGTTGTGAAACTAGATACAAAAGCTACGCTGAAAAAAAATATCAGAAGATTTCGAAACACATTATGAAATGTTTCTAATTTCGAATGCCTATCAGTAAATGTATCCATTTACTGATAGGCATTCGAAATTAAAAATATAAATTAGAATTATTGATTGGTCTACTTAGATTAGAATTATTAGATAGACTACTTTGTAATGTCGAATACGAAGCTCAGTTTCTTCTCAGCTTCGTGTGGCAGAAAACCAAAAATAAGATTCCGGCCCTGTTTTTGCTGAGCAATAACAACATCCGTAGTGTGTCTATACCTAATATCTATTTTTTAAAAACTATTAATAAAAAAAATTGTAGAAAGGTACTTTTGCATACAAATAGTAAAGGCTAGTAGCTTATAAAACTTGCTCTTAAATCCAACCTTGCAATCATACTTAGAGTCTAGACTAATAACAACTAATACTAGTCTAGTCTGTACTGTCAATGTTATTAAGAGAGTTCACACGTAAAAAAAAATACCAAATAATGATGGTCACATACAAATTGTAATACCTTTATGTAGTTGCTTTTTCCTTGAGTCGTATTTCCAACACTCCAAGATTAAAACGTAGCTTTCGTAACAATAGCGCAATGTTTCGTTTTTAATTAACAAATTATGCTAACAACGCGGTCAGATCTCTTTTAATTAAAGAATTTTATTATCTCCGTTAGCATTAATGTGCCGACGGGTACGTGCATTACAGATTTGAGTTAGACAAGCCGGGAATTCCGGATGGGGCGGTTTAAACAGCGGAACTCTACTTCACCGACACATGTCTTTGAGAAAACCCTGTTTCCATTGTATTCAATTCATTACTTTGCGGTTAACAGGGATAAAAAGATCTTGAGATTTACATAACATGAACACCTATTTAATTATAATTAGTTTACAACATTTATAAAATGTGATTGTTTTATGTGATCTACTGTTTATTTTATTAAATTACATTTTAAGTACATCTGAAATAAATCAATTACTATATATTAATGTGTACCAATAAATTCAGTTTGTATGTTTTACTTGAAAAATCTAAGTAAATAGTTAAACTTACTAACTAAAAACACTAAATTGAATTAATGATATGTCCATTATTTGATTAAAAATTCAATGTTATTTAACTAATAATGAAGGTCAGGTAAATAAAATATAGTTACACACTCAAATGATATTTGTGCAAACAGTAAAAAAAAGCCTTTTATAGTTATAATATTTCAAAAACGAATCGTCGAATTGGACCGATCCTCTGTTTATAATAGATCATCTACCTCCCTATCAGGCAGCCCATAAGAGATGAGCACCGAGAGAGCTGTGCAGCTACTTGGCCGTGTAGGAATTCATTAAATATCTACGACGTTTATTACACCATGGTTGTCTTTTACTATCAGGGGTCACCAACGGGTGGCCCGTTCGCTTGTTCGCTGTCATATAAAAATATACATCATATTATATCATCATTTTCTTCAGTCTTGTATCAAAATCAAATAAATGATGTTTCTTAAAATATGCTTACTGTTTCATGATGTCCCTGTAGCTCCAATTCGGAGTTTGCCTACACAGTTTGTGAATCCTTGCTGATTTGTAACAACTGACACAATTGATAGACTTACTTAAAGGATTGAAATTAATTGTAATTTACCTTAAATGAATATACAAAAAAATTATGTTTGTGACGGTTGATAAAACGATATCTGATACTCGTATTTACGAAAATTACTTGGTATCTGAATTATCAATAATTAATTTACATTTTAATTAGACTTTGATAGGAACTTGAATAATTGTGTCACTGAATACTTTTTGTCTGTTCTTATTTATATTTTATATATTTAAATTCCGAGTTATAAATTTCCGAAATATAAGTTATATATATTTACAATAATTAATTTGCTTGTCAACAGAATATGTCTTTGACAAACGAATAGATAACGTTGAATAACGATGGGCAATATACAGACACAGACAAGCAAGATCCAATTGCCATTGTATTGATGTGACACCTCTTAAGGTGTTTTACCGTTGTAATGTAAATTAATTTCTACGTAGCATTCCAGATGTGGAAAGTAACTTCAACCTAATTTGTAATTGAAGGAAATAGTTTACGACAAACATTTTCAACGTAAGTTGCAAGGTTCCAAGTATCAGGACACAAAAGCCTTAAGATGTAAACAGATTTACAGCCCCAATTGTTAACGCTCGAATGTTTACTGAATCAACACCTATATTAGATTGGATTCCTGCTCTCTTCAACTTGTCTGCATTTGGATCTGAAATTGACGCGATATTTCAAGATACGATTGAAGTGTGCCAATCTGGATGCATGCGCTTTCGATTTGGATTCCATCAAAGCGCTGGCAAAATATGTAACACCCGCGGCTACTCCGGCCTAATGATTGAATTGAATATTCAAAACAAAATGAAACAGATCTACTTAAGATGGCAGTGTTTAAAAATAGTATCTTTTTACAATAAAATACATTGAACAAGCTCACAGGTCTCTTGGGGGTAAGAGACAACCGTCGTTCTTAGACGTCATAGA
The DNA here is from genome assembly GCA_002245475.1 of Calephelis virginiensis. Classification (NCBI taxonomy): domain Eukaryota; kingdom Metazoa; phylum Arthropoda; class Insecta; order Lepidoptera; family Riodinidae; genus Calephelis; species Calephelis virginiensis. Next base: position 249,706 of record NJDC01001428.1, read on the forward strand.
TGTTTTGCGTGCTATATTTGTGATCTTGTGGAGCCAACAAGCCAGGCAAGTCTGCCTTCTTATTTCTTACTACTCTCTAGCAACAAAGAAGACAATGGCAAGAACTGACTATATGGCAAATAGATAAGGTGGTGGTACCAACATAGGTAAGCTGCCGCAAGGCAATATGGAAACTTTTAATTTGATTATGTTATTTGTGCAATATTTAAATGTGTATGCAAGTGTTTAATTATATGAAAATTGCAATCATCCTAAATATATTAAAATAAGTAAGACGATAGATTTAAAATAACGAAGGCGTTCCCGTAGCCACAACACCTGGCGAACGAAAGGACGCCGAATGTTTTTAGTTTTTTTTTTTATGATAATGGAAGGCAAACAAGCAGACGGATTTCCTGATGGTAAGAAATTCACGCCGCTACTACCGCTACTTCTAC
>NJDC01001428.1:250640-267493 GCA_002245475.1 Calephelis virginiensis
CAGTATTAATAATTAAAGTTAAATATTAATACTGTAGTTAACTACTAATGGCACCTGTTAAAATAACAAAAATGTATTGCGCATGTTTCTATAATTGCAAAAAATCTATGATTAAGATGTTTGCCAGTTATTCATAAATCGGAATTAAGAGACATACTCGTATTTTTTTTTTATTCATTAAATTAACATGATTTTACATGTATGTAAAGAAAACTGTAATTCTCCCAACACAAATTTTTGTTTTTGTATATTGCAAAAATTACTTTTATTCTTACACCATACGATACATTCTGAAATCATACATTTAGAGCTTTTTGTTAAATGATTATAAAAATCATCATAGCGCTTAAATCGCTTGCCTCGAAAACAGTGTGATCTATAATGTACTCTTTGCATTATTCGTTTTAGGACCCGAAGCTAAAAATTTAATCATATAAAGTGAGTGAGTGAGTCAAAAAGCTAGACTCGTTTTACATTTGCATAGTATTATGCTGTTCTTATACCAAAATTATTGTATGTGTATTGTATGCAAGAAGAAGCATGAAAGTAGGATAAATGCGGTCGAAATGAGAACGCTACGGAAAATCTGTGGTATAACGCTCGCTGACCGCATTCGTAACAGTGAGATCCGAGAGAGAGTGGAATTGAAAGAAAGTTGCGAAAGAGCATGCTCCACTGGTTTGATCATGTCGAAAACATTACAGATGAAACATTGAAAAAGCAGATACACAATGCGAATGTAGATGGATGTAGGTACCCGGGGAGACCAAAGCTGACATTTCACGATCAGATCACTCGGATATTATCCGAGGGTGGTGTCAAGAGTCTCCGAAACCGGCGTGTTTGTAAAAAAAGTGTAATGAATGTGGAGGAAGCCAGACAGGTCTGCAAGGACAGTGAGATTTGGCACTCGATACCCTCTGCCTATCCCGTAAGTGACTTGGCGTGAAGATATGTATGTATGTAATGCCAAGCAATGTAAATGTTTTTTCTTTAATGTTATTGCGAGGCACATCATCTAAACATATACTTTCGAACTCAAACAAAACAGTGTTGTGAAATACATAACCGAATGTCCGTATTCCTTTGCAATGATTAATTAATTAATGATTAGCGGTTCAGTTGTTGGACTTGACTACCATTGAGGTTCATGGTTCGAATCCCGGGTTGGGCAACAAAAAGAAAATTGGGTTTTTCCAATTTTCTAATAAAAAAAACGTTGCTCGGGATTGGATATGTGCCCGGTTGGCAATAGGCTTGCCACCTATCACATGGGACTTAGTGTCTTCGGCTAGTCGTGGGTGCCCTGGTTGTGCCTCTGCCTACTTCTTCGGGGATATGGGCGTGAAGATACTTTTTTTTTACTTCACAAAGTTAAGAAGTCGCTGAAACTACATAAAACATATGGATGTCATACATAGAATGAGCAAACATAGAGAGACATGGTTGAGCCTCTGCTTACCACTTCGGGGATATGGGCGTGAAGATATTTCCTTTTGTACATATTTTCGTTATTTATTGTAAAAAATGCATATTTTGTTTTGTTCGTAATTTGTAATTATTTATATTTCTCTTATGCTCTTGATGCATTTCGATCCTGTAAAAACTGGCAAACATCTGATCATAAATCTTTCATTATTTATAGAAACATACGCAATACATTTTTGTTTTGACAGATGCCATTAATAGTTAATTTTAACTTTACTTATTAATACTGTAGTTATTTTTATAAAATAAAATGACGTCAAAGAAAGTAAACTTTTTTCTGTTTTCTCAGCAACCTTACTATTTTTTATTTATTTAATATTTGTTTTTGCAGGTACACAAAAGGTACCAAATCTACACATACAATTTACTTATCTACATAATAATATGATGACTTGAAGTACACCCGGCATCCTGACGTCAGGATGGCGGGTGTACTATTTTATTTTAAATCTATGCATAGGAGGAGGTACACAGATTTTTAGTCTTCTAGTCTAGTGTAGTTTCCAAAAGAAATATTTAAATCCGTGAGATACACCCGCCATTCTGACACACACATTTATTTAATAGAAGCGTATCTCAAAAAACACTATTCGAATCATGGTCTAATTTTCTAAAAAAAACAATGAAAATCAGTTTGATATTTGGCTGACTAATCGGGTAATATCCATAAAAAAATATAGATTTACAGTAGTAATAATAACAAAAAAAGCATTCCCGTTTCATGACTGAAACCTGTTTCTCAGTTATGTTGAAGGTTCGAGTGAAACAAAAGGTAGAAACATTTAAACAGATTCAGAACCTCATTTTTTACCGTGTGGGTGTTTACTGAATAAATATATTAGATTAGATTTGGATCCCTGCACGCTCCAGATCCCGTCTGCATTTGGATTCAAATACAAATTGGCGCCATATTTCAAGAAACGTTTGAACTGTTCCAATGATCTCTGAATGCACGCTTTTAGATTTAGTGTTACCAATCTATCAAAATGTTACTAAATAAAGTTGGTAGATCTCTATAAACGTTTTTTGCGGTTTATGTATTTATGATGCCACAATAACTGAAAGTTGTCTAGTTGTAGAGAAAGTCGTGTTAATTTTTAAATATATAATAATGTAATTTATAACATTCAGTCGGACTTGAGTTTGTTGAGTTATTTAGGTTTATGCGCCGATTACTTAAATAATTTTCGTTGAAAAGCTTAAGAAATAACATTTTTTTTCAGTAACGTTAAGACTTTGATTTAAACCGCAAATTATAATTTTATAATTCACCAAACGTTGATTCAGTTCCTTAAACACTTTTTAATAAATTTTTTGTATTTTATTTTTGTCTAAATAAATAAATAATAATCTTCCTTTTGCTTTTTGATTCAAAATCTGGTAAGACTGGTCTCATTGGTTCTTTTTGAATTTCTCTTTAGCTCTGTTTCTTTCTACTTTTCCTTTTTCAGTTCTAATCAATTCAATCAATTGTGACGTTGTGACGAAAGAAACAACCAATCATTACTATTTTTTAATATTTTCCATATATATATATATATATATATCGCAGACGTTATGTTGCGTCTTTTCGTATTCGATACCATCGCATCCCCCACTTCTTGTACGGTATCAATGTGTCTAAGAGCGAATATTGTTACTTTATTTGCATACTATATATTGACCGCCTCGTTGGTCGAGTAGCTAGCGTACAGGCCAACACCATCCAACCGTGAGGCTCGGGTTCGATTCCCAACGGGGACAAACATTTATTTATTTGTATTAGGATCATTGACTAACACCCATAACACAAACACATAATTTTCTTACTTTGTGGTTAGATTCAATTTGTGTAACTCGTTCAGGGATATTTATTTATTTACTAGTGGTCGCCCATTGGTCGAAATTCGACCATAACAAATTTTAATATCTTGTTGATAAGAACGCCATCTTCATTTCTCAAGACTAACTACTTTGTTCCCAAACTTTTTAGTGCGCCATCTGTGATCTTTTATCGTTATCATCAATATATTTTTGTGTGTGTCAAATGCAAGGTAGTGTGGGTATGTTTTATTTATTGATTTAATGCACTTTATAAGCATTATTATTGAAAAATATAAGCGTACTGCACTTCTCCTACACATAAACTATAAGTGTGCCAAATTTTATACTCCTGCGTCCGCCCAATTTTCATAAAAATGGGTCCAAAGTTTTGACATCACGTATTAATATATAGATTATTATTATTTTATTCTGTCTATTCCAGCTTATTTTCGTTTCGAATCCTCTATCCTCTGTGACACCATGTCCCCGACGCCACAATTCAAATGCTTCAAGTTAATTTATTTCAAGATCTGTATTTCACTGTATATTACTTCAAAGACTACTTTGACCAGAATACGTATTTATTTGTTGAAGTTTTGTTTGACTATTGCATTTCTACTTACAACATTTGATGTGCATATTGATTTGAATTCACATAAGAATACAATGGAAAATCGTTTATTTCACGTACATCATACAAAAGGAACATGTGACGAATCTATATCATTTTAAAATCTACTACTGGGTGGAATCTTTCAAAGAAATTAGCAAGCTTCTATTTTTTATTTTTTACAAAAAGGTTATAAATATAACAAATAACATTAAGTATGAGGAGCTAAACTTATTTTCAGCTAGCACTTCTGTAGTTAAGTGATTACATTTTTTTCGATTTAATACATTTTTTAATTTAATTACTACAAAGTGACTAGATATATATGCATAAATATTTCTGGATAAGTTATACAAATTGAATCTAATCCCAAAATAAGCAAATTATATGCTTATGACGTTATGGCTGATAAACACTAATCAACGATTATAATTCATAATAAGTACCTAAATGGATACCATAACAAATTTGATAAACAACCAAATCGAAAATGTAGACATCTAAATGTTCATCATACAAGTAGCCGGAAAACGAACCCGAGCCTCGAGTTTTGTCGGTGGAGTTAGGTGTGTAAGCTAGCTCCTTGACGAGCAAGGCGGTCAACACATGCACTGCCACATTGTTAACGTTCCTTGTGTTTACAGAGTGTATACTACATATTTCTTAATCAAATTCATCTTATTATTATTATTTCCATTTTTATGATATTGAAAGGCAAACAGGCAGACGGATTTCCTAAAGAAATTCACACCGCAAGCTCCTGATTCTCCAAACCAGAACACGACAACGGTAGGTACTGACGTTATAGAGCAGGAAAAGGTAAGGCTGTGAGACTAACCCGAGCGAGTCGCTGCGAAACTCTATCAGCTACTCTCCCGGAAATGCAGATATCTAAATGTTCACCACACAAATACCTGCTCCCGTCGGGGATCGAACCCGAGCTTCATGGTTGGTCGATGTAGTTAGGCGTGTACGCTAGCCCCTCGACCAACGAGGCGATCTTGTCCGTACAGTTTTCTTTTGTAAAATTAAACTCTCCCTAGAGAAGAATACGACGTGACGCAGTGCAAATAACTGATGTATATAATTCTAACGGTGTCAATATTAAATAACTGTCTTAATTTTTTAATAGTATACGCTGCTAACTTTAACTACAAAAAATGCTTTAGCTATTGCTTCTCATACACAGTATTTCTTAAGGCATGGTGAAATCTACTAGGTCCTGCTTGTTTTCATTAAGATGTTCATATTAATTATACGGGTGTAATCTCATATATTTGTATAAATAAATTGTACTTTCCTTAATTTGTTCGTTCAATCATTCATACAGTATTTTGCAATAATACAGCGGATCATCTTGAAAAATTAATTCTGTTCCTCGTATATTGGCTTTACTCATTTATTTATTGTTTGATTTACTACTGTTTATTATTACGGATAAGCTCGTTCATCACCGTTGAAATTGATATCGTCGGATCTTGTCTATTACCAACATTACCCATATTAATAAACATTCAGCGAGACGAACATACATTTCACTGTAATTGTGGCCACTTTCAGTTATCACGTGAGAGCAATAAACAATGGTGGCTCTAACCTTAATTATCTTGTGAATGGCGGCGTTAAAGTTACTCAACCTGTGCCCACACAAATATTAGATATGATTCAGAGATTTGCTATGTAAGACAAACTAGAAATTTAAAAATAATATTTTTAGTACAAATTTTACGCCAAGTCTGTTAGGATTTATGCAGAGTGTATCAAGTGTCAAATTTCACGATTCTCCCAAGTCTGCTTAGCTTTCTCTACATTCATTTCTATTTTCATACTAACATACCAATTTCGAGCTCATTGATACCACTCGCTGATAAAATCTTCTAGTGATTTGATCATATAATTTCAACCTTGGTCTCCACGAGTACTTACATACATCAAACGCGCATTGTATATCTGTTTTGTCAATCATCCATCTGTCATTCTTTTCACATGACCGAATAACGACGCTTAGTCTTCTTCATATTTAAACCACTACTTCCTTTTCGCATATCACCGTTGCAAATGAGGCCAGTAAGCGTAACATCACAGGCGTTTGCATTCAACAGCGTTTATTCTACTTTCATACTTTTTCTGATACATCCAACTCTTACTTCCATAAAATGAGCCTAGGATAAATGTGCTTATTATTAAGCAACCTGATTCAAAACCTCAAATATATGTTTGTATCTTTATTCACGTGTGTTTATTGAAGTATAAGAACACATCATAATTACATAGTTTGTATATATTGAAACAAATATCATAGGAATGTGTCAGACGACAGACAGACGAGAACTACTGCCGACAAATTATTATGCAGACGTTAGCACGTTAAATCTAATTACAATCCGTACGAATTAACTGTGCACCTCGTGCTGTGACGTCAATTGGCATTTTGATTTTTCGTTCACCATCTTTAATTTTTATGTTGACAAACGATCGGTTTGATAACGGATAACGATAACGGTAAAAAAGATGATAATGCTACAGAGCGCTTGCGGCGAATGTGGGACGCCGCGCGGGACAACGGGAGAAGAGTCATATTCTAAAGGAGTACACAGTTAATTCGTACGAGTTGTAAAAATCTATTATTTTGTTTAATTTAATAAAAAAAAAGTTTAAATGTAGGTACTATTCCAGACTGAAATAAAAACATTTGTCGCAATTAACACTAGATGATAATATTTATATCTGAGACGGGGGTGTCAACAGGATGCGGTTTTTACCAACTGTATGCAATATTTAAATACCTATTGGTATATCAATACAACAATGGCAGACGTAGAACACCAATATTAATGGAGCGTCACCAAACCCTGATTGAGGTAACCGAGATTTGGACAAGAAAACCTTTGTTTTATGTTTTATGTGAGAGGTTAGGAGTTATAGAGGGTAGGAGGTAGATACCACAGATGTTATAGATGCGTCACTGTCCTGTGGCCGCTATGTTAGGCCTGTTGTGCAAGTCTATCGGCTACCTATACTGACCTACATATAATGACAGAGTCATTACGGCGATAGGAATATGTTGCTCCACAGCACTCCACCACTATTAGTTTTGTTAGTGATGACCTATATTTTAACCAGTGCTTACTTCTTACAAGCTCCTTCGAGCCCGAGCCTGGCAGAGGGGCAGGCAGGACGGTCTATTATACTCAGCGGACCCGGACCAGCACAGGGGAAACGTTTGACGTTCTCTGTCTACCAAGTGTCTGATAGGACGGCAGTTAGTAAATTTCTTACTAGAGCTTAACATTTAATCTGGAACTTATTTTTCTTCGTCTGCACTAGTTGTAATCAAGAAATTGATTAAACCTAGTCTTAAATGAAACTTTTATCTTATGAAGTTTTAACGTCTCCTTTATTTGTCTTGCTAACGTGTATATTCTACTTTACATGCAATTAATCACTAGGCAGAATGCTGTGCAGCAGTACTTTCCGGATTGCTACTAATAGTTTGAACATGCCAGTCTCTGTAAACTCAATGCTGGCCGTTATTTTGTTCCAAGTTTAAAGGTAGTAAACAAGTAGACTTGGCCCATGTAGTGCCGGGCGATGATTAGGCCTACGGTATCCTTTTAAAAGTAGAGTCATCAGTTGGCTTAAAAAGCAGCCCAGAATGTGAGGCAACATAGCAAGGTGTGACCCCGTGCTGTTCTTGTCAAAAAGATGACACTAGAAATTTGGGTCTTCTGAGCGGATGAGACTGCGTACAGGTGTGACAGTGACAGCTATGCACTCTTCGGAGATCCCGTAGTTACTCAATACGTCCAGGGGCTAGTCACCGCGTGGTTTAAGATGTAAGGAGTCCAGCATAACCCTCAATTTCTACTGAAACTGGTGGGTATCCATAAGAATTTCCATAAAAAAAAGGAAACAAGTAGACTTACACGCACGGCCATGAGGTAGCAACGCATCAGTAATATTTAAAGTGCTTGTAGGCAGCGGGTTATCTCTACCATCAGAAGAGATACCTATTTATTGTACTATAATGTAAAGACACGAAAATTTGTTTTAATATTTTTATTCGTGTTTTGTAAGAGGCCTTCAACTACATGGAATAGCCCTATTTAATCTTAAACTTACCTAGAACCCTGTTTAGTATAATTTACATTTGAGTGTGGTGTAAGTAGTTCTGACATAAGTTTATTAAGTTGTAACTAAGTTTCTGATGTTTTCTCCAATGTCGAGCTTATATGCTGCCGCCCGCTGGTAACAAACTTAACGTCTAGTTCAGGCACATCATAAACTTGTTATATCGGTAAACCTTGCTGGCAGTTTCATTTTTCGTTGCTGAAATTAATGACTGAATTGTAAGAAACGTGGGAAGCAAAACTACTTTACCTTTAGTGAAATCTTATTTAGCACAATTGTAATTTAAAATACAATGAAGTTTCAAGCAAAATAAAAAAAAATACACGTTATGAATGGATTAACGAAAAAACTGGGTGTTTCTATTATTCTTTGATTAATTCTTTATTTAATGAAACATTACCTGTATTTTGTATTTCAAGCTGTTATCAAAATTGTTTTTTTGTTATATGGGATAAACATACAAACGCGACTGAGCAACGTATATTAAAAAAAGAAAAAAAAAGTATCTTCTCACCCGAATCCCCGATCCCCTGTACCCACGTACGTAGTTTCTAATATGAGAGGTGGCAAATCTATTGCCAACCGGACTCTAAAAGATATATTTTTAAATCGTGCAACATGTAAACATGTACAGTTAGACAAAAAAGTATTGGAAAGTAGGTAGTTATTTTATCAAATAAGCTTAGTTTCTATACTATGCCATACTTATACTGTGCTGAAACTCTGTAATCGAAAACACGTATTTATGAGTGGTACGCAGCATTGAAAAGCGGTCAAGATATAATGGAATTTAAATTTGGAAATGAAATGGATATTACTTCGCTCTGGTAGGCTATCAACATCTGCAATTGAAGAAAACGTTGCAAAGTGAAGGAAACAGTTACTGAAAAGCTTTGTTTCACTTTGAAAGAGATTGCTGCCAAACTTTCGGTCAAGTCGGTACCTATCAGTTTAACTAATCATTTGAGTATGATAAATGATGCCCTTCGGCTATTTTTAAAAAGATGAATTTCCTCCAAAACCTCAAATTTTTGAAAATCGCTGAAGACATGCTAAAACGAGTCAATTCCGATAGAATTAATGAAAAGCATTGTCACTCTCGTCATCACTAGACGTGGGTTTATGAATGTGAAATGCAAACTAGTCAAAAAGCTGCGGAGTGGCGCCTTCCAACTGAACCTGAAATAAGGAATATTACTTGAGTGATAAAATGGATTTGGATTGATAACACACAGTTTGTGTATTATTGATATTTTCCCAGTGTTTTCTTACAGATTAGTATTAGTATATAATTTTGATAAGAACTCTTTGGTGAACGGATTAAATTAAGATGAGATAGAGAAATTATATTAATACTGTGAGTGCGTTTTTAGCAGTTTACAGCAAAATAAAGACTTAGTATACATCTGTTTCTAAAACAACTTGAAATGACGCTCACCTCTTAATTTCAAAAGCTTTTATAGCGCGATAAACACAACAGCGAGGAGAAGCAATAACAGTATCGTATAAATAACGATACTATAGCAAAAGCTAGTAAATACCGTCTACTAAATCGCGTGTCTTTAATTCAAGCTCTTGTTGAAGGATTGGAATTGCCAATAGTTATTGTCATTTTATGGTACGTTACACAACGTAAACAGTATCAGTCACTATCAACTTTCAGAACGGAAAAGAACGTTGTCGGTTTTATTTCACTATTATACTTCCGAAATGAGAATAAATAAAAAATATATATCCTTTGATAAATCACACTAATAGAATCTAAAAAAGTAAGCAAAATATATTATACTTATGTTGAGTGTATCAGTCAACGATACTGATATTTTATATAATTTAATGAATGTCCAGATCCAAAAATGCAGACGGCCAACAGCCAAATCGGGATCCTGAACGCCATCACTTCTTTAGACTTTTTACAAACACGTATACTTAAAGAATAACAATTACAGTATTCTAAAAACGAAAAATAAACATCCCGTTTAAATTCATCAACAGAAGTCAAACTACAACACCCAACAATCGATGACAAAATAAGTAAATAAAAATGTCGGAGTAAACGTTTATGCAGTTATTTTTACATATTATATAGATTCTGCTACATCCGCATCATCTACGAATGACACCTACACGTAGAAAACATCTACGCAATTTGCTACGGATTCGTAGCTCTACAAATCATTTGTTAAATGGAGTCCATATTTTGCGTTAATATAGTTATTTTCTTCCTAAGTATAAAAATCGTCAAAAACAGAGTCAACGATTTTATAAAAGTGTATGGATATTTCGTAAGTAACGAAAATACATATACATAGAAAAACATAAACGTTTGCCGCCAAAACGTCCAATGCTTGCCGTTGACGTGTTCCGGTTCAGAGGGTAACTTGCTTTTGCTCGAGGCCTAACATCCCGCCCTCCGGTTGGCAATGAACCATTACCACTTTTTGTGTCTCTACATGGCGTGAATTTCTTACCACCAGGAAATCCGTCAGCTTGTTTGACTTCCATTATTATCTAATATCGAGGAGTAAAAATGTAAACTAAATTAATTAATTTTGTAATTTAAAATGATAATTTACGAAAATATGCTTTCCTTCGTTCATTAATAAATCATTCTTACCTTTCAAAATCAGTGGGCACTCTAAAAAATTTTGGTTTTGATGACGCTGTGTTTAAGCAGCCGTATACAGCATAACGCAGTCTCGGCACTTTTTTAAATAGAAAAGATTGCGCAAAGCATAACGTGACCACTTGTTTCGAGAAGACACACGTCCTGTTAGGTTCACTTAGGCGACTCGTAGGTGAGAGTGTTTACGTATGCGTGTGATTTCAAATGCTTGTAAGCAGTTTTACTGCTGTCTACTTATATTAACACTGTGTTTGATCAGTAAAATACTTTTTAAATTTATTCATTCCAAAAATCATCGTTTAATATTTCTAAGATTAATAAATTTTGTTTGAGTTTACTTATTTTTGTTAATTTTCTTACCTAAATACTTAGTTGGAGCATAAGTTCTGTCATATTTTTATTGTTAAATATTAATCACCCGTTTGTCTATCAAAATGAACGGAATTAAACGTGACTTCTTATGTAAATTACGTTTACTCAAAATGAGCCCCGCGATTTTCAATACAGGCCTTCAATCTGTGCGGCCAGTTGTCTACAGTAGCACGCACGAGGTACATCGTCAATATCGACGGCTGCTTTGATCAGAGATGCCTTGATGAGTCAACCAATCAAATTGAAATGATGTTTAAGCAGGCTTTCTGCTCCAAGTGTTGCCTTATTTTGTAATCCAACGGATTCAAGTCTGGAATGAAAGAGGACCAGTATTAGTGGCAGATGAAGTCAATTTCGTGTGTAGTCAGCCAGTCTTGCGTGCTTCTCGCTCTATGGGCTGGCGCAGCATCTTGTTGGAATACCCAGGACCTGTTATTGAACATGGTGTGAGAAACAGGCTACACAAGGTCCGTGAGCACTGTGTTTTAATACAAAATCGCATTCGTTTTTACGCCCTTCTCACAAAAGTGTATCTCAGTTAAGCCCCAATATGATAACCCTAACCAAACCATAACTGAGGACTGAAAATGGCCTCCCTGGACTCTCCGAATATGGCGGCTTGTTTTGTCACTGCTGTGGGCGTACACCTTATCATTTTGTTTTTTGTAGCTCTCTTCCACAACAAACATTTTTTTGGTCCGAAAAAGGAATTTGACGGTGCTTTTTTCCTGCATACAGCTTCAAAAAAACCAGGAATTTCTTCAGTTTCATGACCAATAGGTGCGCATTCAAGCAATGTGCTGTTTTTCTGCGATGAGCTCGTAGTCCTAAGTCTTCAACACCCCTTTCACCATAGTTTTGCTTAACCCCATCTAAAGGGCAAACAGTTTCTGCTTTCGGATGGGATTTCTTTGAATTTGCGCCTTCATAGCTTTTACAACTGCTGATGTCCCAAGAGAGCAAGGGTGACCGCTTCTTTTTATCTTCCAAACTTGAGTCCTAATTTTAGTGATTTATTTTACCATCAAACAATCGTCTAGTTAAATTCAATTTTTCAGTATGTCGAAAATTTAAGTTACTGTGTAACCACATCGATGCAACGCGATAACTGTGACACGTTTTTCTTTAAGCGTTCACTTCATATTTTAAAATAAGTCAAATTAGAAAAAAATATTCTCACTTGTTTTTATGAAAAACTCTAAATTCAAATTAAGAAACAGTTTTGTGGCAAGCATTTTTAATTGAAAACTTTTTATTGAGTGATAGGATTTATGACCCGACTAAGTAGATAAATTATTTGATTTTGTAGTGTTTTAGGGTAATTCTTACGCCGTGGATAGGCGATATCTTATCGTATAGTTATTGATTTTATGTTTAATTAGTTTTCCAATTATTTATGTTCACAGAAATATATTATCTATAAATAAAAAAAATGGCGAGAAAAAGGTCTCAACTTTCTCAACAGTCTGCCACTGCAAAACGGCTGCGACTTTTGTGCAGCAATGCTACGTGAAGTTACAATTGTTAATAAAAATTTAAAAGTGTGTTACTAAAGAGGTGTCTTCACGCCCATTTCCTTGAAGAGGTACGCAGACGAACAACCAGGCCATCCTCGACTAGCCGAAGACACTAATTAATACAATGTGATAGGTGGCAAGCCTATCGCCAATCGAACACATATCCGGTCCCGAGCAAATGGCGTTATTTTGACGAAAAAACTGAAACAACACATTTTCTATTTCTTTTGTATTCGTTGCCCGAACTGGGGAGCAGAGCCAGGACCTTAAGAAATAATTTTCGACGCCGGATGATTCGACCATGGAGACGATGGATATTTCTAAATTTTCAAAAAAAGCATTTGTTAGAGTTTCTATAACGTTAGATACAATTGAATTTCACAGCGATTGCCGAAGTGCAAATAAAACTGTAGTGACAATTACATATCCCTACTATTTACCTGAGATAAAATTAGAAAAGATAAAGTGTATGTTACACTTTTCGCAAAAAACGCTGAACTAATTTTAACATTTAAAAAAAAAGAAATTAAGTTTTAGAGAAGACTTATCACAAAATTTGAACGGGTAGCGTTGGAGAGCTCAATATTTAACAACTGGAATACGCGGGAGAAGCCAGGGGTAACAAGCTAGTTTTATATAAAAGTATTTTGCTTAGTACGCTTAATTATAGCTTAGTTAAAAAAAATTACAATCTGAACAATTTCTATCCTCAAATATAATTGAACATGTATGTTAAGTGATATCCAATTATGTTACCTGCAGTTTCAAAAGAATACATTTTATTCATTAAAAGTTGACAATGCCTTAAACGCGTAGTTAACTGCGAATTAAATGAATAGCCCTGGGGTACGTTATGATAAGTCTAGACTGAAGAAAAACAACGTTTTGTGAGTGAATGAAACTAGTGCTACTGACAGCCCGTCCTGCTCGCCCATACATTTTAGCCACCCTAATCTGAAGGCTTCACTTCGTACGTTTTAATCTTGAGGAGAGTAGGGGCACCATTCACATTTAATTAGAGTACTCATATTTATTTTTATGAATTGACGAAAAAACGGAGGAAGTTTATACTTTAACGCTTGTTAATTTTTGTTGCATCACGCATAACTTTTTAAAGAAGTGTCCGTTTTAGATACATTTTTTCGATAAAGTATTAATTTCTCTAAATTTTGACGAATGGTTCTTACTAATTTTCTATTACATGTATCTTATGTTTTATTGTCCACCCAGTGACTTCAATATGTAACTTTTTACGAATAGAAAAAAAAATATGAATGAAGAAACGTTCAAATCAAATTAACTATACAACTTGTAATCTCTAACGAGAAATATTAAAAAGTATCTTCACGCGCATATCCCCGGGCAACGCTATTTTTATTAGAAAATTTAAAATACAAATTTAATATACATTACTATTACAAAGCTGAAGAATTTATTTGTTTGTATATTTAAGTTGCTTGACCCATGAATCGAACCGAGACCTCAAGAAATAAAGTTCGACGCTGAGGCACTAGACTACAGAGGTGATCGAAATATAAACATTCCGAAAATGCGTTTTGAGGTATGGAGCTATTGCGCGTCATGGCTACTTTTAATTAACTTAACTTACTTATAAAATGACTTCCGTTTTTAGTTAAAAACTAGTTTCTAAGATTAATAAAAAAATATTTTTCACCATCAGTTTTTGGACAGTTACGTCAGAGGACCACTACAAACATCATCTAACAGAAGTATTTCTAAGAATCAAGGAAAACGAGGGGTGCTAGATGTTTAACGTGTCTCTAAGTGTGCGTGCGTGCATACATGCATGTGTGTGCGTGTTTGTGTCTGTGGTATCGTAATTCCTTGACGGATGGAAGGATTTTAACACTTTTTTTTTGTTTAAATGCTGATGTAATCTAGCTGGGTCTCAGGTATAGTTTATAGAGATCGGTCGAAGCTTTTAAGGTTATCAGCTCACTAGATTGGCTATACATGATTACTTACCATCATTGGTACAAGTAAAGGCGACTTGAGTTGCTTAGAATCTCAAAAAAATTTAAACACAACATTAGCATATATGACTGTCTGTCTGACGAGACTGTCCCAACATTATTTTTGGTCACCATATACTGGCAGCGCACATGTAATGAGCTCAGTAACGTTATAGTACCGGCGTGGGGGCGTGTATATAAAACTGCATTTATTTGGAGGGTAGACGAGGGGAGAAAGCACACGTTCTAATTTTAATTCGATGTGCTCAAATCACCAATATTCATTAAACCTTTTTACGAGTTTCAACAGTTTGCCAACTTCAGAATTTTTGAATTTGAGAATTTGGATCAGTACCATTAAACACAGTATTTTATAATACTTAAATTAATGATATATAATGCATGTTAATTTTTTGTATGAGAAAGTTCGGAAATGGTAAATGGTAGTTAATTTTAATTATGATGCCAAATTGGAATGTTGACTTTTTTGAACATCATCAATACAAAATAAAATAGTGTAATTGTAAATAGAAATTTGTGATAAAATAAATAGTCCCCAGAAATACTTCACTTATTTTAGTGGTAAACACTAGTTTTGTAAAACAAAATGAAGTCGGTTTTTAAACACCCCCGCATATAAACCTCATAGTTTTGTTAAATCCGTAATTAGGATGACCAGCCAAAATCAGCGATGCTAAAGGTATATTTGTAGGAACACAAATCTCTCTCTCTCTCTCTCTCCCTCCCTCCCTACCTCTCTCTCTGTCCCCCTCTACCTCTCTCTCCCTCTCTCTCCCCCCTCTCTCTCCTCTCTCTCTGAATAAAGTCAATCCGATCCAATCCAATCAGTCAAAAGAATGACATGAATATATATAATCCTACACATTTTTGTATTTGTCTCTCTCACATTGTGGTACTTACAGCCTGGCCACGGAAAACTCGCTAATGCGAATATTCGCGCGGCGTGCGACTGGTGGAGCGTCTAGCGACTGAAACAAACATCCGGCCTCAGGTTGGCGACACACCATTACCTACTATGGTGTCTCCAGGTGGCGTGAATTTCTTACCATCATGAAATACGTCTGCTTGTTTGTCTTTCCATATCATAACAAAAAACATTTCTCTATGGGACTTCCCTATCGCGGCAGTGCCGCGCGAATGGTCGCCTCGCCAGACGCTTCGCTGTTCGCACTGCCGGTCCCCGTGGCCTTGCCGTTAGTGTCTTCGGCTAGTCCTGGATGCCCTGGATGTACCTCTGCCTACCCCTTTTCGGATATGGGCGTGAAGATACATACATACATGTATTATAATCGTTGACTAACACCCATAACACATATAATTTTGTTACTCTTACTTATTCAATTTTTGTAACTTGCAAAAGGGATGTTTATTATTATTATATTATTAAAAGTTGTAAAATTTGCCAAATGACATTAACCACCAGACTTTTATTTATTGTTTTGTTTTAATAAACAGTTTTAATAAAGTTACTATAGGTCAAAAGATAATGTAAAATTGAAACCGATTGGCTAAATTTGTAATAATAAAGCAGTAATAGTGTATTCATATTGTTGGAACTGTATTTAAACCAAACAATTGTAGTGTGTTATTTTAGTACTATACTGAGCCGCTTGCTGGCGCCACTTCCTGTGTTTTTGACGCATGTAATCTGTTTTATATCCTCTGTCATTCTACTTGCCAACTTGTCATTGTTGCCTAAATTACTGTTCCAATAAACCTTTTTTTAATAATTCAATCCTTAGTTATTTTGATTTGCCTGATGGGTTATGGGCCCAGAATAAGTGGTGATTAACAGTACGTAATTAGTTTTGCGAAAATACGATATGCCGGATAACGTGTTTCACCGGCTCCGGCGCCATCAGCAGCGTCTACAGCTACAAGTGGTGGAATATCAGTCAATTCTGAGAAGCTCAGTGGTATATTGAATTACGGCAATTGCAAATTCTTGATGCAGATGTATCTGATTCATGAAGACCTGTGGAATTGCATTGATAGTGAGGCTGGTGTTTCCAAGGACAATGATGCCCGCAAACAACAACGGGCACTTGCAAAAATATGCCTGATGGTGCAGCCGTCGTCTTTCTTTCAGTGATTTAAAAAAAAAGTATCTTCAAGTCCATATCCCTGAAGAGGTATGCAGAGGCACAACCAGGGCACCCACGACTAGCAGAAGATAGTAAGTCCCACAATGTGATAGGTGGCAAGCCTATCGCCAACCGGGCACATATTAAATCCCGAGCAACGTTTTTTTTATCAAAAAATTGGAAAAACCCAATTTTCTTTTTGTTGCCCGACCCGGGATTCGAACCCAG
>NJDC01001428.1:269433-289502 GCA_002245475.1 Calephelis virginiensis
ATCCTCTGCCATTCTACTTGCCAACTTGTCATTGTTGCCTAAATTACTGTTCCAATAAACCTTTTTTTACTAATTCAATCCTTAGTTATTTTGATTTGCCTGATGGGTTATGGGCCCAGAATAAGTGGTGATTAACAGTACGTAATTAGTTTTGCGAAAATACGCTATGCCGGATAACGTGTTTCACCGGCTCCGGCGCCAGCAGCAGCGTATACAGCTACAAGTGGTGGAATATCAGTCAATTCTGAGAAGCTCAGTGGTATATTGAATTACGGCAATTGCAAATTCTTGATGCAAATGTATCTGATTCATGAAGACCCGTGGAATTGCATTGATAGTGAGGCTGGTGTTTCCAAGGACAATGATGCTCGCAAACAACAACGGGCACTTGCAAAAATATGCCTGATGGTGCAGCCGTCGTCTTTCTTTCAGTGGTTTTAAAAAAAAGTATCTTCAAGTCCATTTCCCGAAGAGGTATGCAGAGGCACAACCAGGGTACCCACGACTAGCCGAAGACACTAATTCCCACAATGTGGTAGGTGGCAAGCCTATCGCCAACCGGGCACATATTCAATCCCGAGCAACGTTTTTTATCAGAAAATTGGAAAAACCCAATTTTCTTTTTGTTGCCCGACCCGGGATTCGAACCCAGGACCTCTTGCAGTCAAGTCAAGCTTGGAATGACCTTTAAAGGGCCTATGGAGAGAAGGGACTGTGTAGACGTCTTGGACTTTTGCGTACAATTTTTGGATTAAAATTGGAACAATTGAATGACATGGAAGCATATCTTCAAAGGATCATGGACCTAGATCAACAATTACGAGACATAAATGCTCCATTGGATAGTGATTTCCTGTCGGTGTTGATACTAAGCGATTTGCCACAAGATTACGATCGGTTTATCACAGCATTGGAAAATTCAAACATTAAATTATGTAGTGAAACAGTGAAGAGTAAATTATTACAAGAAAAATTGCGCAGAGATTATGACAAGAATGAGGAAAGTGTAATGTTTTCAAACCGGAATGCAAAAAATGTAAATAGAACTTCTAAAAAAAACAAGTGCTTTATTTGTAAGAAACCAAATCATTATGCTAAGAACTGTCCAAATAAGACCAACACATATGCAAAGTAACACATAGTGAAGTTTTACCAACTGCTAAGGATGGAAACATTCAATAGTGTTAAAGATTTTCTTGCAAAAACGCATAAATAACAAATAAATTGGGATAATTACAGACATAAAATAATTAAAGAAATAATGTTAGCCGAGAACCGAGGAATTTGTTTCTCCGCTTTTTCTTCTGACTGGCTAGGTTTGAAAATAATAGTAGTCAAAGGTAGATAGGTATTAGACATTGCTGTCGAGGAGTTAGAATATTGTATAGTAATTAGAATCAAAGCTAATCTCTCTTTAAACTTATTATTTGCAACAAATTATGAAGTATATTATAATAAATATAAATAACTGTTTACTTTGCTTAAAAATTAAAACATTGTGTAATGTTAGTTTGCAAAAATACGTTTATAAAAACTTTCTAAGCACAAAATTATTCCGTAAATACATAATATTTTGTTTTATTTTAATCAAAAAATTAAAATTAGTTGCCGTTGTCTTACGCTTTTCTAAAACATTGTAATATTTCTGATTTGGAAGGTAGATGAGACAGTAAACACACTTAAGTTTAACTACTTAACCAATTTGTTCACATTATAATGTAAGCCATCCGATTTGGAACGATAGTGTTATAGCTATATCAATATCATTTTTTTATATCTAAATTAATGATGATTTCTGATGTAAAAAATCGTTTTACTTGGAATCGGTTACAACATTCATAGGGAAATATTAGTGTACCCAAACCCACACGCAGACACGGAGAACACACTGACAGATAAAAGAAAAGATTGGTCCGGGCTCCTTTGCAGAATAAACTATCTATCTTTCTGCCAGGCAGCTCTTAAGAGGCGAGCAAAGGCTTAGCGTCACTAATATATTGACATCTGACTAGGTGGTAGTGTTTTCCACCAACTCGCTGGGATTGGTGCCAGCACCTTATCTATTCCTGGCGCCACAACGTCAGCACTTGCCGTTGACGTGTTCCGGTTCGGAGGTACATTTACTTTTGCTCGAGGCCTAAAATCCCGGCCTCAGGTTGGCAACGCACTATTACCGCTTTGTTGTCACGACTAGGCGGCGTAAATATCTTGCTATCAGGAAATCCGTCTGCTTGTTATCTTGTAATTATCATAAAATAATAACAATAATAATAATCGCAAACAGCATTACAGCAATAACGATTAATTATTATCTATGGAAGAAAATAGTGTTTTCTATTAATATACGAGTACAACTTTAGTCTAAAAATTAATCCTAAGAATATTCCAATATATTTTACAATATACAGCAGTTATATAAATTTAAATTACCCTACAATGTGACGGTTTCATTCATGTGTTTTGTTTGTAGTTTGCACTCGCTTCTAAAATTTAAAGCTTTGACGTCAGCAAAGTTGGAACATATGGTAATTAATACTAATTAAATAACAAATTGAGCAATCCATTAATTAGAAATCACTAAAAATAGCTACTGAAAGGAACTGCCCTTGAACGGGATTACTATTTGTAGCACTTTAAAGACCGTTTTTTTAGTTGAGAGATTAATACAACCAACATACACTCATACTATCCACAAACCTCTGGTTCAATTCCTACTGGTACAGGTTATTTTTATACCCATAAATAAACAACAAACATATCTTTTCACATATTACAGTCGATACGGTTCTAATATTTGTATCAAAAGGAATAGATCAATCCACAAAATCAATATATCTCATAATATTAGTGTAATGGGTTTTAGCCAGCGAAAATACTGCTCAGAAATACAGAAACATATTCCGGTAAACATCAAATTAACATCTAGACTCAGATACACAAACAAATACGTTTGCCATACATACATTTGCATATACCTGCACCCATCGGTCAAGTATTCTTGTCGCCGTTTGAAGAACCTTTCATTTTATGGGATATATAACGCAGCATCCGATCGGTGGCATTACGCATGTTCGCCAACAACTCGGATAAAGACACGTGTGATGTCTGTATTTTTTTAATCTCGGCGCTTAGTTTATTTATTTCGCTATAAATGTATTTTTATTTTTTTGCTACTATCTTACTAATACTCTCGCGCTCTTCCGGGTCTTTTTGGTAAAAAGACCATCTGTTTTTGCTTAGTAGCTCGTAAATGGCACGCTAATAATTCAAAAGCTAGAATACCACAAGTGGTATAAAACCATGCAGCAACTTGCTTGTGTAAGAATCTACCACCTTTTTTATTTCTTATAACTGACACCATGATGACTGTGTTTCGTATTATCGTATTAGATTTTTGAAAATACAGTAGCCGGTATACTTGCATAGTAAGATTTACGACCACCACAGGAGAGTGTCATACATAAAACAACAATTAGTAGAGAGGTATTTATTAAGTGTCTTATCTAATACAAAAAAACTAAGTATAGCAAAAATAACAGTCGTACTTTGAAGTCAGATAAATTCGTCTTATTTATCACTAGCGGCCAGCCCCGGTTTCGAACGGGTATAAAATATACAATACATATAAACCTTCCTCTTCAATCACTTTATTTATTTCAAAAATTGCATCAAAATCCGTTCCGTAGTTTTAAAGATTTAAGCATACAAAGGGACATCGGATCAGAGGAATCGACTTTGTTTTATACTATGTAGTGAAGAAACATATTTCGTAGATGTCATTTTTTAACCGAGTTGAAAAAAACGAGGAGGTTCTCAATCCGGCCGATTTCTCCGTGGTTTCTGAACAGATTTACGTAATTCTTTTTTTATTTGATGCGGTAATAGTTTCGAATTGGTCCCATAAAAATCGATTAAGGTAGGCCCGTTAGTTTTTATTTTATGAGCATTTTTTACCTGTTTTCACCTCTTTTGATATTTATTTTAATCAAATTTGATCATATCAGCAATCCAATTTAATACTTACTTATAATTATTAGTTTAGGGCTTTGCATCGACTTCAAACCTAATAGTAAATAGCACATGTAAGTAATAGGTAGCATATAATTAAAATTAAATCTTAATTATTTTTTACTTTTTAGTTTGAAGTCGGTTTTAGTTAACGTAGTTATTTTTATTTATTTTTTAGCCACGAATAGTCCAATAAAAACAGCGTAACTTTATACGTTAAATGTCTAAGATCCAATATCAATCTTACCGACGATCTTTCTCCGTGCCAAAGTGCTAGAACAAATACAGTGTATCAGTTGATTAAACGAAACTTTTAAAAGCCTTTCTTGGAAGCTCTTAGCGCCTTACTTTGATCGCTCGAACACCAGTGATGAGAATTAAGAAGTTTCTCAATTAGATTGTTACGTAAAAGGAACAGAAAGTAAACATGGTTCTGTTAATTACGTTTAGATGAATTTTAGTAACAGATTGACAGGATACCATACCGGTACGGTTTAATGTCACATGGCTATGCCACGTCAAAATGTTTACATATTTATAACAAGGTGTTCCAAAACAAAAGAAATGGGGGCAAAATGTTTCACTTAAATTCGACCAGAAAATAAGAGTGTAGGTAAATAAATTCCCATCAAAATAAAATTATTTGAAACATAAACAAAACAACATTTAAAAATCCCACATCGTTCCATTACATGGAAATAGATACCCGAGGTTAAAATGGTTAAATGGTTACAAAAATGAGTTTTTTGCGGTTTAGTTCAAAACGGTGTTTTCTCTCAATCTCATATTTTAAGAAAATTGAAGTTCATAAATTTATCTTTAAAAATATAAATATATTTTTAAGGTCACCGTTATTCAGATACGATTTAAAAATTGTAAGTCTCATTGTGTGCATATGCTAAACACATGGCATATAAATGTGGGACATACTAAAAGTAAAAATTAAAAACAGTGACAGAATTTGAAAATGGAACTCTCTAGAAATGTTATCCATTTATTTCTCGAGAATATTTTTTTATCACTTTTTGTAGCATTTGGAAGACTTCTCACCACAACAGTTACACTGCTTATGTGGAATAAGCAAAATAAAGACTTATTCTATATTTGTTACAATAGATTTCCGCAAAGTAACGCCTGGTTCAATAAATATGGGGAACCCCTAAAAATTATAGTTATTTTTCAATTTTTGTATGGAAATCTTAACTTGGATCACAGAATACATCTATTTACCAAGTTTCAACAGTATAGCTCTTACAGTTTCGAAAACAACCGGACAGACGGACGGACGGACAGACAGACAGACATGACGAATCTATAATATTTTCGTTTTTTAGCCTTTATCTTAGGAACCCTCAAAAGAAAATCGTTGCGCTTAATTTACTTAAAAATATAACGTTGACAATAACAAGACAACGGTAATGAATGATATTAACGGTGATGGTGACAATTGTGGTGTTAGGGGCAATATCGTGTCGGTATCGTAACGAGATCATTACGATGTCGTGATATTATCATGACATTGATAATTTTGGTGGTAATATTTTGACGGTGATTGTGTCGTGACTGTATCATGATCATATTGTAACGGTGACGATGAAGTGCTGGTTACAATAATTATGGTATCGTGAAGATGTTGTAACGGTATTGTGATGCTATCGTGGCGACATCGTGACCGTATACCGTATCGTCATTGTGTTGTTATGGATTCGTGACAGTTTACTGATGGTGACGCTGTTGGTGATGATATCGTCAGTCGTGGCGGTGTGTCAGTGTCAATGAACATTTTATATTTCAGAATGAAAATAAAAAAAAAACGTTTTATAACTAATTTAACTATAATTTTATGTATACAAGATCTAGGTACGCACAAAAACATTCTTATATTTTTAAACGGGTTTTTACTGCCCAAACAGATCTTAAGTTTTATTAAAATGTATTATATACATACTGAAACCGAAACACTTAAGAGGTATAGAACTATTTAGAAACTTTTAACTCTGCTGCTATTTTTTTAAACCTATTCACTTAAACATTTACGGTTGCTTTTCAGGAAATTTATTAAAAAGGGCGAATTAAAGCGTTCATCTGAGAGAGTTTCGTCTACAAAAAGGTACGTGTGTCGAATGTGTTTACCGTCTACGTATACTTTAAAGGTACACTGTATCATTTATAAAGTTGTATCTTTTAAGATACTCCAATTTCGGTAATTTCAACTTTTATCACTTTCAGTTAGTTACTCTTTTAAATTTTGTCTATATTAATTTTAAAAAGTGGCAGAAATTCCTGAAAATCCCCTGTCAAGTCCTCATGAAATTTAGAAGCAGACGATGACAACGACGATTTCCTGATGGTATTCACGCCGCCTATAGACACCAAAGGTGGTACATGGTGCGTTGACAACCTGAGGCCGGGATGTTAGGCCTTGAGCAAAAGTAAGTATACCGGCTACCTTATCTTTCCGACCGGAACACGTCACCAGCAAGCACTGACGTTACGGCGGCAGGAATAAATAAGGCGGTGGTACCAATCCGGGCGAGTCGGTGCAAAACTCTAACACCTAGTGAGATGTCATGGTGTTAGTGACGGTAAGTCATGCTCGCCTTTTACGAACTGCCTGGTTATTTGACTATTTGACCTCAATTTTATTGCATACTAAGAGACCCGGCGAACTTTGTTCACTAGGCACTCACCATTTTCTGCTTACACTGCATGGGGACTTAATCCGTGAAGATGTATGTATAAATTTATAACAATACCTGTTCGTTTTTTTTCGTTCGTTTTTTCTATCCATTCCGCGTTTAAAGTAAGTTGGTCACTTTGTTGCTTATTTATTTATTACTTTATGTAATACAGTTACTTATTTTTTTATGGTGTTGGGAAGCAAACAAGTAGATAGACTTCCTGGTGGCAAGAAATTCTCGTCGCTTACGGACACAAAAGGCGGTTCCGGTGCGTTGCCAACCTGAATCAGATAAAGTGGTCCGCTTTCAGCCAAGATATTATCCGTAGTGTTAGAAATGGTTTTCAGAAACATCAACTGGAAAAGTCAAAGTGCAAAAAATAAATCAATAAAATAAGTTACTTAGAGCATATTATACAAAGAATAAAGAATTAATTAAACATTATTTGCTGACTTGGGTTTTAATCTTTTAAAAGTACTCAATCATGAACGCGCCTTTACAATTTGATAATAAGAGCAAAGGAGTAGTACCCGTCTCTGATAATGCTACATCTCACGCTTTCAGTATCGTAAATATGCAAGGGAAATTCTCAGTACGCGTTTGTTAAAATAAATCAACAACAGCTGTACTAACAATCGAAAACGATTTCTTTTAAATGCCAGCATCACGAGTAACTAACCCCGTACAATGTTTTAAAAAAAAGTATTGTAAGGAGGTCAGATAGTTATCAACGAAAATGCGTTGCTTACGATTTATAGGAAATAAAATAAAGCAATCGCGTATCCCAATCCGTATCGATAGTCACATACTGTCCATTCAAGTAAGGAAAAAATTCCCCACATAACACCTACGTACAATACCACCTCATACCAAGTGAAAACTTTTATCAAAAGAACTGACGCTGTATCTGTATTCAGGAAAACCAAAACAGCAAAAATAAATTGCGTGAAAATCGAGCCTGATATAATTAGGTGTTCTGTGAGGTAAGTAACGAGAGGTAATGAGGGGAGTCAATATGGCCGACACATCTGCTTCTACGGATTACGAAAATTCGTCAACGTGTAATTAGATTCAATTAACTTGACTTCTTCCCATCTAGACCGTGTCGTTTCAAAGTAAGATGGTAATCTAGATAAATCCAAGTCATATCGCCGAATTCTGTGCCCAGCAAAATTTTCATCTTAATGTGTGGAATTAGTAATACTTCGGAGCTGAAAATAATTAAAAATATTGAAAAAATTGAAATTTTTACAGTCGTTCCCGAACTATTAATGGTATGACAAATATAGTTTACGACTTTTTAAAGTGAAAACTTCTTTAGCGGCATTGCGCACTTTTTTTTTTGAATGGGTAAAAACTTTTAAACTCGCGTCAGATCGTCAGAACGTAACACGGCGCACTGCGCATGCGCGAATAAGACGGCGCTAGATCTAAAATAAAACGTAGATTCATTGCTGTTTTTGTATTATTTAGATATTTTCGAAGAGTACATGATGCGCAATGGATAATACATCGCAATATACATTCTCATAGATAGCAGATACGTATAATATCAACAGACATTGCTCTATTTGTTCCATCTTAAAAGTAAGCTTTATGTGACGTTTACGCTCCTAGCCGTCACGTGGTCTTACTTTAGCGAGTTTTTGTCAAGCGAAACGCAGGTTATTGATATGAAACTAATATTTGTGCATAAATGATAGTATTTTCAAACTGATAACTAAAGCAATTCGTGCAAAATTATTCCCTAACCATTCCAAAATATCAAAAATGCACAACGTTAATATTCAAGTTTTCACTTCTGCCGGCACTCCCGGAGTGCAACCCGTCTTTCTTTTATTGAGAGATATTACTCTGTGGTTATCGCCTCTGTGGTCTAGCGGTTCAGTTGTTGGACTTGATTGCATGAGGTCCCGGGTTCGAATCCCGGGTCGAGCAACAAGAAGAAAATTGGTTCCAATTTTCTAATAAAAAAAAAGTTGCTCGGGTTATTTGCACATAATTGGATATGTGCCCGGTTGGCGATAGGCTTGTCACCTATCACATTGTGAGACTTGATGTCTTCGGCTAGTCGTAGGTGTTCTGGTTGTGCCTCTGCCTACCCCTTTAAGGATATGGGCGTGAAGATACATTTCTGATTCGATAACAATAATAAAAATGTTTTTGTCTAACGCAAAATACGAGGACAATTGAATAGAAAATAGACATTGCATTCTCCTGATTCTCGCCTATGGCTGACGCATGCGCAGCCTGGTAAAGTCATACTACACTACTACGTACTAGGTACTAAAATCTTCAGCTGGGAGTATAATGAAATAAGAATAAAAAGCATAGAATCTATAAACTGTTGTCATTCCATGACGTGACATGTATGGCATGACAAAAGACAAAGTATTAATTAAATTATTGTTTTTAAAACAAATACTTAAATTTGCTATCAATATAGTTTAACATGCATATTTTCATTTTCACCTTAACTTCCTTATAATGAAATTTTGGCCGGTTATATAAATGTAACCCTGTATACTTAGTTTTGTAATATTCAACATGTTTTGGGCATTACTTTACACTGGTTAAAACTATATTAGCCTGTGTTAGGCTGCATTAAATAGCTTAGTATAACTGCAAAAAAACTACTCTAATTTTACTACCCAATCATATACGTATTTAAGAAAAAAGGGTTTTCTAAATATAACTCACAAAGTATCTTGTCGCATCTTGATCAGCTTTTAGTTGAAGCTTCTGAAAAATCATACAGTTTTTTATAATTGGTCCAGTAATCAAGAAGAAAAGATACAAAACACATACACAATTAAAAACTTACTATTTGGAGCTATATAATATACAGGGTAACATCTAAAACACTATTAAAATTTTTAAAATCGGTTTGAAATGGATCGAACACTTTCGATCTATGTAAAAACTAAATATTATAATAAAGCATTTCACAATTTTTATCTGACGCAAAATATTTATATTAAAAGGGTAATAAATAAGGAGGACGCCAGTTAGGTCTGCAAGGATCGTGGCGTTTGGCACTCGATACTCACTGCCTACTCCGCAAGGGATTCAGCATGAAGATATGTATGTATATATGGGAATTGATACTCTTTAGTTATGAATATTATGTGCGTACAAATGTGTGTAGTTCTATAATAAACTGATGTTAAGTTTAATGACTACCCGATGTTCCAATTTTTGATCTGGTATTTCCTATGTTATATGTGTGTATGTTTGTATAAATCTGTTTATTTCACAATGAAAAATTAATAAGTATCGCTTATTTAAATTAATCAGCTGCAAAAATCAAAACGGCAAGTGTAATTACAAAAAAAAATATATTGAAACGAAAATGTGAAAGAGTGATTTTAAGTCTCTACGCTTACCGAAAATAGACTCTTTTTGCGATGAATAGTATTTATTATTAGAAGAAGCTAAGAATGCCCGGGAGGCTGTAACAGCCGAAATTTTTCATGTTTTTTACGTTTTATTAAATGAAGATTTTCGTAATAAAATGTCACTGGTAAAAAAGGAACATGATTAATTATAAAAATGTTATCCATCCTGATGATTAGAGAATACCATGGTCCATAGACACCACAGATATTATAAGTGCCTCGCCGCATGGGAGGCCGCCTTGTTTCGCCTATATCGTGTAAGTCTATCGGCTACCTTAGGCCTAGGCTGCAACTTGACTCTGTAATTATATAGACTGCAACGGGTGGGGCGGTAGAACCTTACCCAGGCAAGTTATTGCACAGCAATCTAGCACTTGTTTAGTTAGTTTTTTAGCATTTCTTGTTCGTTTTAATTTTTAATTGTTTAACGTGTGTTCATCTCTTATGACCTGTCTGGCAGGGAGAAAGATTTGATTTTTATTTATTTAAGTAACAACATCTAAAATCAATAATCAGCAGTTGAAATAAAATATTTTATTTCTCTAGATTTAAATGACGATAAATGATACCCACATTTGGTGTCTGAGTAAGCATGACATGAGTATGTGGTCTATTTGTTTGTACTACACAAGGGACCCATACTCACTGGAGAAATTGTCTGCGTGTTACATTTTTAAGTTTAAAAAGCAAATGGATTTCCTAATGGTAAGAAATGTACGTTCCTAGAGATACCAAAGGTGGTAATAGTGCGTTGCATACCCTAGGGCCGGGATGTTAGGTCTCGAGCAAAAGTTAGTTTACCGGTTACCTTACCCTCCGAACCGGAAGACGTCAACGGCAAGCGCTGACGTTATGGCGGCAGGAATAGGTAAGGCGGTGGTACCAATCCGGCCGAATCACTGCGAAACTCTACCACCTAGTCAGATGTCACGATGCTAGTGACAGTAAGCCTATGCTCGCCATTTAGGAGCTGCCTTGCACAGGAAGTCAGATGGTCTATTCTGCAAAGGAGCCCGGACCTACACGGGGAAAAACTGCAAAGCAATCGATACAATTTAAAATTGAAATAATTGAAGACCCGAGGGACAAAAGCTACTTTAAATCAGATCCACTTAAGTGCTTCCCTCGGGAGAGTGAAAAAACTTTAGAATACGTATAAAGCCATGGTAACAGCAAGTTTAAAATACTTTACGAGAAAAATTTTATGCATTAAAAACTATGCATCACGAAATTGCAGCGGACGTACTAACCTTCAAAATGTAATCATTTTAAGTGCTTATTCTATCTAACATTAGGGGAACATGAATCCAGTACGCTTTTAGGGCAGACGGGGATTAAATAGCACCGTGTGAAACGCCATTATATAGCTTTTGAATGGCTGTTACTGTGTACACGCAAACTACTGGAAATTTTACAGTACTAAGCTTATGCGTAGATTTTGTTTTATCCAACTGCACTCAGAGCAATGTATATAACTTACAATCACAAGTAAGCATACTTGTGGTTGTAAGTTATTAGCATTGTTGACGAAGCCAGATTGCAAAAGTTAAGTATAACATAATAATATAGGTATTCCATATCATACTCAAATGTTTAAAATGTGAGCATTTTCCATTTGCCATGCCAGCATTTGCCATTAGTAACGTTTAACTAATTTGGATTCAGTCAATGCCCAACTTAACAAAATTGAACTTAAATAATCCATAATCAGTCATAAGTCGTCATAATCATTCATGTTAGAGTCTTGAGTAGAGTGGTGGCATCCTTACCTAAGTTCATCGAGTGACGAAGTTTTTCTAGAAAACATAGGATTCATATTTTTTTATGAATACTTCACATGTAGCACAAAATCACATAAAAAACAACTAAAACTGCTTAACTGTACTTGGTGCGTCCAAAAAACTCATTAACAACGAAAAAAAACTCTCGATTCCGTCTAAACTCTTAAATTGTCAAATTACAAAATAACTGTCTTGTACAAGTGGGTCCTTAGAGTATGTTTACAAGATACCAAAACATATTATTTTTTTTATACTTTATTGGCAGTTAAGCAAAAAATCGCAGGATAGTATTTAAGTTTATTTTTAATCCAAAATTTCCAAGGAATGAAAACTTACGCTGGAAGTGTGCCTTAAGTAACGAGTATCACCCCTAGACTAACTAAGAAACATTATATTTAACTAAGAAGCTAGGACAAATTATAATAATTTATTACCTTAGTATGTATTGTAGATAAGATAACAAGAAACGAAGTTACGGGCGCTACACTACACCACGCTTACTTAATACTGTTAAATAGTACATTCATTCAATACAAACTAAAGATAAAAAAAGAAGGACATGATTTTAGCATGTTTAGAATTTTTGTCAGTCGGTCTGTATCATGGCCGCAATCGCATCTACTGAATAAATTGTAATGAAATGTGGCTCGTAGGTATTTTATGTTCCGAGGAAGGTTAAACTATACTTTTTGTTTCGTTTTCAAAAGTTCAAGAGGTCAAAATGTAAATTGGGGTATAATTAGTTAGAGGGTAGTCCGATTTAATTTATTAGTTTTTTGATTTGAAGTATGTGCTTGACAGATTATTCCACAATTTTTGTAAGTATATAAGTATAGTATAAGTATATATATAAATTTAAAAATTACAGATAAAACAACACTTAGTATACCTAATAAAGTAACCAAATAACTTGAAATCCGGAATGCCGGAGTGTACAGTAACATTTGAATGTACAGGTCATCTTACATATACATCTTCACACCAAGTCCCCCTGCAAAACAGGCAAATAAAATCGAATTCAAAGTCCCACAATGTAAATGTGAATATCAGCTATTATGTTATGACGTTCTAATATTTAAACCGAAAAGAAGTAATGTGGTATTTCAAACACAATTCTGTAATTGACCGCCAGTCGCATTCATCTCAGGCAAGCAGGCGAGTCGGAAGAATCACACAAAAGGCTTTTAACCCAGCATAGTTGAAAACTTGTCATTACCACATGACGCAATTCTTGCAATCGCAAAATCGATCTGAATTTGATCTTCCTTTAGTAGGAAGAAATAAAAAATAGCAACACAACGAATTTTTCCGAAAGCAAAGATTACTACACTAATACTAACAGAAACGAATAAGTAAATAAAGAATATCGGACTTCGGAGCCCAACATTTATTTTGGGTCACTAAGCCGGACGAGTTTTAAATTGAACTCCATCCACTTTTTAAATATTCAACTTAATTAAATTAATTCTGAACGTTGAAATCTCATATTACGTGCTTACAAAGCAAAACGACGATTCATTTTACAAATTTATTACCTTTTTAGCGAAAAAAGAGAGGTAGCAAGAGTCCTTGCCCGCTTTATAATAACAATCCATATTATTATAAATAGTAAATGTAAAAATTTATTTGTTTGTTTGATTGTCCAAAACTAAAGTGCTAATTAGGTATGAGTAGGCTGGAGTGGTCACTGCTAACTTTTATATACCTACCGACACACCAAGATTTTACTCAACTTCAAATAGGCTTTGTATATTTAGGACTTATCTTTGTATGTATTTAAGATGTCTGTTGTCTCATAACTCAGAATCTACTCGATTCTGCTATTTGATTTATTTGTTTCAATGGCCAAAGAGTTATTTTACTGAATTAGATGTTACTTCGCGACAATCATTATTAAAAATGTAGGAGCCTCTATTTTGCTAATTCCGCGTAAGCAGTGTGACTGTTGTGGCGAGAAGTCTTCCAAATGACACATAATGTGACAAACCTAACAAACGTTCCCACCGCCCACCAACGCGTGTTTAAAAAAAATCCAGATTTGGTAGAATATGACATGTATTTGGAAGGTTTGTAATACCGATTTTAAAAACGTGGTGTCATAACCGCAATCCGATAGTTAACTTTAATGGTGTAGGATTTTGTTTCATTCCTCAAAAAAAAATTCTTTACACAAGTTGTAATCATAAAATTTTACTGATCATTAAAATACAACAGAATCTGTTCGCCTTTGCGGTCTAGAGGACCGTCATTGAACTTGAGTTCTTGAGGTTCCAGGTGCGATCCCCGGGTCGGGCAACACCAATAACAAAATTTATGTTTTAAATTTTCTAATAAAAATAATGTTGCTCGAGATTGGGTTTTTGTGTCCGGTTGTCGAATTGGGTTGTCATCATAGTGTGGGACTTAGTGTCTTCGGCTAGTCGTGAGTGTCCTGGTTGTGCCGCTGCCTACGACTTCCGGGATATGGGCGTGAAGATACTCACTAACAAAATTTATTTATATACGGAACTAGTGGCCTGTTACGTTCTTCGCTACGTATGTGACCGCATGTATGACATAATAAAAAAAACAACTGAACAAAGTTTCAATTTGACTGGAAAACACCCATTAATAAAACGATCCGCCATTTATTGAATTCATTTGTTACAAAAATGTGATAAATGAAGAACCGCTCGACTGATTTTATGCAAACTTCACATAAACCATCTACTAAATAGTCCGAACAAAGTCTAAACATTTGGTTTGGAAAGGTGAGCCCGTTCTTGAGGTATAAAATTACAACGAAAAGTGGCATTAGATATATATAAGTGTGATGTTGAATACCTCCTCTGCGATCTAGCGGTTCAACATCACACTTGACTTCTTGATATCCCGCGTTTGATCCCCGGGTCGGGCAACAAAAAAACTTTAAAAAACAAGGCATCCTAGCAAAGAAGTCATAGATAAGCTACTGGTGAGCTTTTTTAACCATTTTATCATTTATATTGTATATTTCTATTAATTTTAAAGAAAGAAAAAATTTCACCCCAGACTGGATTTGAACCTGTAACCTTTCGTCTCAAGCTGACGAATGCTCTAACCAATCTAATATTGTATATTTTTAATATGCGTCGAAAAAAACTTATAGCAAGTTTGACATGTATTTCTCATACACGGATGTACCGATTTTGATGGGCATTGTTTTGTTCATACTGTTGACGTGACGTGGTTTTGCATTACGGATGTTAATTTTTTTTATTTCTTATTTTATTGAAAATTTAATTTATTCGTGTTAACGGGATTTGTAATTATGTATTATCAACCTTACCAATATTTGTAAATCTAAAAAAGAGTTGTCAATTATTTATTTGTTACTATTTCTTTTAAAATGAGATACAATTTGCTCGTCGCTTGTGTGTTATTTTCTGTCATAAATTATGCATAACCTCTTAAAATGTTATTGAAAACGTATAAATAATAAATACCTACATACCTTCAGGCAAAACTACACAAATTTGTCTAATGTTAGTGAAGCTTTGTTTTAAAATGCTTGAACTATAGACATAAGTGTGCGATATTTTTATTTTAGCACTTGCCCTGTGCTTGGGATAAATTTTCTATAAATTTTAAAGAAAGAAAAAATTTCGCCCCAGACAGGATTTGAACCTGTAACCTTTCGTCTCAGTTAGAGTTTTGGTTAGAGCATTCGTCGGCTTGAGACGAAAGGTTACAGGTTCAAATCCTGTCTGGGGCGAAATTTTTTCTTTCTTTAAAATTTATAGAAAATTAGTGTGCGATATTAATCCACAAAGATACATATACTTAATAAACAAAAAGAGATTTATCACCCTAACAAACCAAAAGTATGTCTGTCATTATTTATAAATAAACCACACTTAAATCGCATAAACATAACCAGAATATGAAATTAGGTGGTAAAGTAGGATTAAGTCTATTTAATCATATCTTAAAATTGTACTTTGGATTGCATGCTGCATAGATAAGTGGCAATTCAAGAGCAAAATACAGTTGCCGATTCTGCGCCCCTGCGCGGTCTCACCCCTTGCCCCGTCAGTCTCCCATTTCCCTAGCTACAGTGACGACGTCCGTTCGAGTACACTATGTCTGCCAGAGTCCAGTGTGTGTGTGGTGCTGTGTGTGTGTAATAGACCAGTGGATTAAATGAAAACAAGCCATGCCCGTAAGTTTCAGAAGCTTCACGTGTAGTGGTGAACTTTGACATGAAACATGATCTTGTGATGAACTTTGAATATAAATAAGTAAGTATGTTTTATATCTTTAACTTTAAATTTCCAATATGTTTGTCATAAGCTTGCGTTATATTAACACTATTTATTGCGGTTTCGCTCGCTTTTTAAACTTATTTTCCGTTTTAGCTTACCCATTGAATTATTTTGAGTGGTTTGGATAAACAGTAACTGTAACATGTTTTTGGGGCTAACAATCTGTCCCGATCTAAAAAGATAAACATATGAATTACTGTCTGAATCTATAATAACTGATGTAACATACTTAAACATTATACATATATAAAACACCAACTTTTACCTGCGGCTTCGCTCCCATTTAAGTCAGTAAAAACGTATCCTATGTTACTTTTAATACCTCCAAATCTATGTTTACAAAGTTTCGTGATTATTGATAAGGTAGTTTTAAGGTAGAGTGTGACAAACAAACTCACATTTGCATTTATTGTATAAGTGGGGATAATTAAACAATAGCTGGCTAAATTTTCTATGAACTTAACAACATAAATTTGTCTATTAAAATTAGAAAATATAATATTTTCATTTTGTGTCAGTAAGTGTATTATTAATACAAACAAGGATATATATAATTTATTTACCCAGTTTACCTACCAGTACTAAAAAATCATAATTTCGGTAAAGCCTCAACACCTAAGTCAGGCAAACATTTCTTCCTCTTGTTGATCCCCTACGTGTTATAGACCATTTTCCTCCCTCCCTGATAGCTCGTAAGAGGCGTTTATAGGTTAAATGACTCACCACCAATAAATCCACTTGTGGTTGAGTGCTGTTAAGATCCACCGCGTTACCTTTTCCTCATGCCACTTTGAAATTGTTTTCTTTCAGTCCAGAGAGTAGTGTAGCCAGTAGACTTACTTAGACTTACTTACTTGCAAATCCCGGGTAACATTTGATATTGAGTTAAACTGTCAACTCGAAGATGTGACCACTGAGTTACCGTCTAACTTGGGTTAACCCAAGTTAAATACTTAACCCAGGAAAGTTTAAGTGCACATACTACAAATTATCGTCAGGAGAGCCACGTGATTGTTCGCTGTCTCATTACGAAGATAAGTTATTTATTATTAAGAATAAGGAAAGACATAGGCATGCCTAGTTTATTTTTATCGAAAATTAAAAATAAAACACGTTGACAGTAGACTCCGATCTGAACGACAGATAGATGTATGTTTTCGACGGTTGTTCACTGAGCCAAGATGATTTTTTTTTATTTCTTATTAAAACTGCGTTAACAGCGTATATTGAATTTCACTGAAGCAAATACAACCTGAAGTGAAAATTTTCTTTTGAAAGAATTGTGGAAATTTATTCCGATCCCTGGGAAAATTTAAAATTACATTTCGTTAGCTCGCATTATTTCAAAGTAATACTAAAAGATACTCATAACACCCTGGGCCCTGGCAATATTGCCACACCGCTGGTTTTCAATAAAAGCTTTAAGTAGATAGATAGGCTCTTACTGATTTAAGCGACATGTTCATCTTGGCATTCGGAGATTTATCTGCTTATTTGCCTCCCTATATCAAGAAACGTTAACTTGTTTTTAGTAATATTTACATAAAACTCGATAATATCAGAATCCATCAAATGTTAATCAATTACACCAGCTATCACAACAACTTTATTAGAAGTGACAAACTAAAACTTATTGAAAGATTATTATTACAAATAAAAAATAAAATAAGCCAATCTACCCCCCTCGACGTCGATAGACGTGGGTTCGACCACATTTTGTCAACCAACGCATGGTAGGCGTTTCTACTAATGCTATGCAATGGCGAACTCCGTCCGTACTGTACGGAGTGTTCATTGACGTGTTCGCATACGGCATCGAATATCCGCGAAACCAGTGGTACCATAACATCCACCTCACGTTAATACTAGTGTACAGCGTCACAACTATCGTACATAATTATACATCCCTACGCCCTTCGATGACATGCAATCGTGAGTTCATTTGTAACCCCCCTAATGCCGAGTCCATGCGACGCGCTATACTTCAGCCTCAATGTGTTATCTTATCGTAGAATCTAAATCTATAAATTTATATATTAATAATTTTTGTGTCAGTTAAAACGAACGAGAAAGTTTCCTGCGATAATAAAGTTTGGTTTCATTACTATAGCGTAGATGCCATTGGTGTCAAACTTTAATGATTTGTGGTAAACTAGAATTTGGCAATACATTATCAAATTTTGCATTATACTGTAATTAAAAATACTTACGTATTTATTTTTGACCTATAACGGAAAAAGGAAGTGCTATAAATTTGACGTACCTGCAGATCAGCATTCGTATAATGAAGATGTCATTATTCCTGGGTGTAAAATATCTGTATTTATTTGCATTTGTAAGCATTCGTATCGTCAACTAATTTAAACATCAAAAATGCATGCAAAAGCAAATTATGCTTACTTTGGGGTTTGTTTATTCATGTAATTTCTCCAAACATAATATTTTATGATTGTGAAATATATCCCTCGTACCAGATATATAATTATACGTCCCAACTTCCACTGATGACACGAGGTTATGAGTTCATTTATAACTCCCCTAATGCCGAGTCAGTGCCTCACATTTCCTTTTACGCATCACGCTAGACTTTAGTCCGAATATATTATAGCGTAATCTAAATTAATACAAATTCATAAATAAACAAATAATAAAATAGTATATTTGATATTTTCCATCGTCGGCGCTTGGTAAAACTTCCAAATATTCATATTTTTAAAAGAAAGAAACACTTGTACTGTTATACTTATCACTTATAATTTAATACTTTGTAATTAGTAGCCTACCGGTTTCGCTTATACAGCATCATCAGGGCTAAAACTTAAAGTAAGTAAGTAAATTAATAAAAAAGTAAATGTGAAATGATTGCGACGATTAATGTTAAGAACATCTTAGCCGACTTCATCGACATTACAATTGAGATCTAGGCGGGCGTTAAATCTGTGTCGAAGTCTTAAATTCAAGCTGAAGTTTTCAGCTGATAAGTTTTCAACAACAAATAAATTTATACTTAACCAACGTAGGTGCTACCTGAATCTTATAGCATTAGTGCAGTTCCGATAAACCGGAAGTGCGTACGTCTGAGTGGAACTTAAGTGGTTTTTTTTAATTTGATCAATTAAAAAAATACAACATGTAATGCAAAAATCTAATTAGTATGTGAAATTTAGTCCAGTTAAAAAGTGAAAACGTGGAGCACCTTTAAGTAAGTCCAAATGAACGTTAAGTCCAAGTAATAACATAACTAATCTAAATTCTCAATTGTTTTGCCCCTAAAGTGGACAAAGACGCATATTCTTTATTAGATTTTAAGAAAATTCGTATATTGGCTAACGTATTTCATATTTTTATTGGGAAATTATTATCAACATTTTATACAGAAATAATTGGTATTTCGTAGGATATTTAAGATACTGCGATTTATATTTTCCCACGTTCTTACTGACTTTGTTAATATTTTAATTGTAGTAATTATTATGAGTTAAATGACTATATTTATTGCTAATATCAAGTTTCTAGGCCATCTAGAAATAGGTATATAAAATACCTTTTCCTTACCTTATTTATAAGTATAACCAGTACGTATTATTTGTTGCCAAAGTACAACAACAAAAAGTTACAACTTGGATGGATTTAAAATATATAAATAATGTTTTAATATTACAAAATACTCCTGTGATATTAAAACCACGAGTACTTATTTTCGAATTAATATTTCTCCCATGTTTGTGTCATTTAAAACATTCAATTTGTTGGAAATTTAAAACTTACTTCTATTGTAATAATTAGATAATTGTTAGCTAATTATTAGGTTAGTAGAGCAATTAAATCTGTATTCTCTATAAATATACAAGCATACCATCCTGGGCCCCGGCTTAGCTCGACTAAAACTTTCTACACTTACACTTTCCTAATGAATGT
>NJDC01001428.1:289881-312617 GCA_002245475.1 Calephelis virginiensis
AAATATTAATAAGCGTTATTTGTAACACGATCAAAGTTAATTATTACTCTCGCAATAAAATTGTAGAGCTCCCCAAGCATGTAGCGTGAAATAATTCTTTTAACGTTGCCGAAATTAGTAGCCATGGAGAAATCATACGTTTTACGTATTTTTGCGGTTTCTACGGGCTGAAATACGCTTATAGAAATTTTGCTTTCAAAGTATCTTCACGCCCATATCCCCAAAGAGGTAGGCAGAGGTATAACCAGGGCACCCACGACTAACCGAAGACACTAAGTCCCACAATGCGATAGGTGGCAAGCCTATCGCCAACCGGGCACATATCATATTAAGAACAACATTTTTTTTAAACTAGGAAATTTGGAAAATCCAATTTTATTTTTGATGCCCGACCCGGGATTCGAACCCTCATGCAGTCAAGTCTAACTACTGAACCGCTAGACCATAGAGGCGATGCTTTCAAGTACAGGTTTTATGTTTATAAAAGTTTTTCATTGACGTACAAAGAATTTTCTGCTCGTTTATCAACAGTATATCTTATCTTTTACAACATACGGTAAAACTTAAGAACATTTACAGAAGACATCAAAGAGGTCATCAGGCCATCTCCAGGATCCGGAGCCCTTCATGAGACCCGGCCACGCGACTAACAATTCATTACACAACATCTGATGAAACCACCTCAAACTGCAAGCTAGGAAGTGCCACACCCACAAACAAACGCTATGTTTGCATTAACCATCACGTAAAAATTAGAAATCAAATTGTTAGATCATAACAATCTGCTGACTCCCATATCTACGCACCTATAACCTTACGACCCTTACAACTACTCTACGCCTCTTACTGCATTCAAGACGCCTTTAGCCATCGTACATCATTGAGTTTTTCCACTGTCGATGAGAACATCCAACCTTTAACCTTACTTCTGCCATTATCCGCTTGTCACTTTAGTTCTCACGTACATTTTATATCTTATAATACGACAGGCTTCGTAGGGCTGACGGGTGTTAGGGCTCTAGGGAGTTAGAGTCTTAATTACGATTTAGGGCAACGTGATATCCTCATATTTTCAATTTATAGTCCCTGCACAGTAACACTAAATCTAATTGTGAAATCGAAATATTTATAACTCAAACAAAGCCTTCGCTGGTGTAAATTTATTAACAAAGATTGTTTACTCTAACGAGGACATGTAAGTATGTCTATATTAATAATAATAATTAAGTATATTATTTCATGTAAACCTACAAGAGGAACCTGAGACGCGTCTATACAATAATAAATCTACCACTGGATCGGAACGCGGCCGCACACTAAGACGCTCCGTGGTTGCACACCCTAACCATGTATGTCGTTAAGTACATCCGTAACAAACTTTTTTACGTTTATTCTAGGTAGATTTCATTTCTGGCAAAGTTAAAAGTTTGTTGCATCCATATTTTCACAGGCTAATTCGCAAAGTAATAATACTATTAATCTGAAAAATCCCAAAATAATTTCACCTCGATATATAATGCTAGCTTCAATCATTGCTTCATCCCTGCACTATTTTTTGTAACTCCATTGCTTTTTGCAGCAACCGGACGATTAGGCAAAATCGTAACAAATGTGATTAATAATTTATATAACATCTGCTGTATTTATTTTTCAATTTGTAATAGGGTTTGTGATAGTTTCGGTGTTGATCACAAACAAATTCTGCGTACACAAAGATCTATTCAAGCTTTCAAAATTTGAAACACAATCCTAAAGATCAACAACCGAAATATGTTATTTAATTTAGGCTAAACCCTTCCTGTTTTGGGTTCAATTTCGATAAGTTTCTTAAGGAACGATTCAACCCTCCTAAACAACTTATAAACGTCTCGAGGGTAATACAGGCCAGTGGTTTTAAAGGCCTTAACACCCTTCAGAACATTTCACTATCTTCTGTTGAAACATCCATTTTACAATACAATGTTTAGGTAGGACGTAGATACTTGTATTTTCAGACGGTACCCTATCTCATTTAGTTTTAAATGTTTCTTAACATAGGCAATATACGTTTTGTTCAAGACACTGCAAATACTTCAGGGTTCAGTAGCCTTATGACACAAAACAGAACCCTAAAATATTCGTCGTGTCCCTCTGTTTATCTGTCCGTACGTCACAGCTACATCGATCATAAACTAAAAAGACTGTACCCACAACACTTGTTAGGTAGATGTATATTGTGAACTGGTTTCCACACTCATGTGACGAATGAATATATTTTTTTTTCAAAATTTTATGGGTATACGAGTGTATGTTCGAGTGTGAAGATATTTTTTTTTGGTGCTGAGCAAGTCGCGTGTAAAGAGCTAGTTATACAATAATTGTTAAATTTTGAATATCCGACGTAAATTTTTAATTAACTTGCACATGTCCGTACATGTAATATATTTCCTTGCTCTCTTAGGGACAATATACCCTACCCCTTTCTACGAGACCTCTTTTATTACAAGTTTGACATGTTACTGTAATTTTTTCCAATGTATATGAAAAGTCAATATAATATAATTAATTAAATTGTGTGATAAGAATTGTGATTAGTTTTAGCTAAATATATTTATAACAAAAATTTTACCGGTATAATAATATTTATGTAAAGGTAGGTTGGAAAGGTTGTAATTGACGTTGATTGATTAATTGATTAAACCAACCGTTAATATTGATTGATGTTTTCAAATACTTCTAAATCCAGATTTATAACATTTCAAAATCCGTTCGTGGGTGGATGAAATTCAGTTAAACGTGGGATACGTAAATTCGTGACTTTAAAATACCGACTACCAAAGTATGAAATTAAAGCTAATGGCGTATTAAGCTTGCACTTATAGGAACAAATTCAAGTTTGTTGATATCAACTTTTGATTTTTACAAAATAATCCAATTTTGATAAAAATTTTTATTGCATAGTTTATATTCCTCAAGGTGTGTGTGTATATTCTCCTGTGAATTTTATGGCAGATGGTTCAGTATTTTCTGAGTTTCAATTATAATACGCCTATATTTATTTTATAGTGAGATGACAATTATACAAATTGAAAACAATTGTGTGCAGCTCTAACACAATAATTTGCATCCGAATAAATTTCATAATTTGTTAGGGTGAGACTTTTATTCGACGATTATTCAGCAGTGGGTGTGATGTTGTTTTAAAATTTCTCAAAAATGTTGTGCCAGACCTACATATATTTTCAAGTTTTACTACAAGACTACTTTTACTGACAGCCTCGTTGGTCGAGTGCCTAGCGTAGACGCCTGACTACACCGTGAGGCTCGGGTACGATGCCTCACGGTGCCTGCCCCAGTCGGGGCGGGATTTGTGTGATGAACATTTAGATGTCAGTATTTCCGGGTCTGGGTGTTAATTATATTCTGGTATATATAAGTATTTCTATGTATTAGTATCGTTGATTAACACCTATAACACAAGCATATAATTTGCTTACTTTGGGATTAGCTTCAATTTGTGTAAATTGTCCAGGGATAGTTATTATTATTATTGTTTCTTATTGATTCAAATAACATTTGGTAAAAGAATAACAATTTCTGTTTCATTGCACTCTAAGAAACTTTTAACTAAACAGAAACTCCAACAGTAAAAGATTGAGATTAGGTTCAAGACCTGGTTAATCATGCAGCTTAGCTTGCTTAGTATGCTGTATGTTGGTACATTTAAAAACATATTTCATTTCGTAACTATAGCGGTATTCGTAGCCTCTGTGGTCTAGCGGTTCAGTTGTTGGACTTAACTGCATGAGGTCCCGGGTTCGAATCCCGGGTCGGGCAACATAAAACATAAATTGGAAAAATCCAATTTTCTAATAAAAAAAATTGTTGGTCGGGTTCGGAAATGTGCCCGGTTGGCGATAGGCTTGCCACCTATCGCATTGTGGGACTTAGTGTCTTCGGCTAGTCGTGGGTGCCTTGGTTGTACCTCTGCCTACCTCTTCGGGGATATGGGCGTGAAGATACTTTTTTTAAAACTATAGTATAATATGTGATTATCTTGCTTATATGTCTGTACATTTCACATTGAAAAAAATATCTTTTTTTAGTCGATGTAATATCACGAACCGCAAACTTTTGGAGTAACATGTCACAGGCTAATTTTTCGAATAGTGAGGGCAACATAAGTTATTCAGTGGGCGCGTGTGCAAATAAACCTTATTTCAGCGAAGTGCGGTTTCAGCGATCTGATATTCATGAATATATCGAGTCTGAAGCGATTTCGTTTGTGTCTATAAACTTCGGGAACTTGTGCCAGTTTGCTTTTCACTTTGAGCTATTGAATTTTTAATACTAGCAAGCATGTTTGACTTTTTACAAATCTAAAAATATGTTTCCATGTTAATGTTTTTATTGCGTTACCAAAGCATAATAATAACATAATACCTGATAATTTAATACGGAAACAACATTCAATATATGTAATACATAGATTTTTTCTCTTTTCTAAAATTAAGTGATCATTTGTTTAGTGTGATAATATTTGAGTAAAAGTTACAAATAAATAGGTCCAACAAAAGAAACTTTTTTTGTTTATTTGAACGCTCCTGTCTTATATTACCATCAGCAATTAAAGAAATTACTGTGGTTAGGTAGTTTAATTTTCTTTAAGGACAGATAAAAGAAGATTTTTTTTAAAATCATAATGTATTTTTTTATTATAAAAATATATTTTATAAATAAAATCTTTCACCCATGTTTTTGGCTCTTCTCATGCATTGACAGCTTTCGAACTGATGTTACTTTAAGTGTTTAATCAAAGATTTTGCTTAATTTATTAGTTTACAAATTCAAATTTTTTGAAATCCAAAAACTCAGGTCGGAATACACATCTCTCTATTCCTCTTTGTCTTCGTAATTAGAACTGTTCCCTTGTCTCTTATTTCCTTGACACTCGTAATTGGCAACACTGCCTTGGCTGGCAGACTGTCGTTCACGTATAATACCTCTAAAGTCGGCGCAACATTACAACTGTAATGGTGAAATACGTATTAATATTATGTAGAGAAAGGAAAGGCTTTGTAAGCCTTTCAAAAACAACTGTAATATAATTTTTTTTCAAACAAGAATACTAATTTCCTAATTTCACCTATGGTGAAGATGTTTACATTTTGTTTCCAACACGAGACCGTTAAATGTCTTGCATATGAAAGTGATTCATTGATTGATCATGATCATGGTATAAGTGACAATATAGTGTATCCGCTTTTAAGAACTACTTGACAGGAAAGAAGTTACTCTACATTATTTAAAAAAGCCCCGGGGTCCACATGGTACCTAGCTCTTAATTACATGCCACAGTTACATTTTGTTATCTTATCAATAAGTTTTAATACCTAAAATGAAAGTGAATAAACGTTTATGTTTTAAGTATCTAGTCCGTGTTGTGTCGATATGTTCTAATACCAAGTCGAAAGCAAGGATCAAAAGTCTTATGAAAGGTCAAGTGGTAGGTGTCAACAAACTGTTTAGCATTTCGAAAAGTTCCACTGAAGATTAGCAAAAGAATTTTATTACAAGAATCAGCCTGTTGACTCATAATGGATTGTCAGTGGGTGTTAGACATTTCAAAATTTACATTTTAATGGCTGCTGGATAAATATTGAACTGGATGTCTTTGCCCCTAGCTAAAATGTATTTTACTTTAAGGATACTGTTTCACAGACTTCAAAACCGGTGTTCTTGTCTGGTGTGAGCAAATGCGGCACCCATCGCGCCGACAACTTTTTCATACCCAATTCTTCGTGCAAAATATGATGCACTGTCCCATCTGCGATACCTACAGTCTCAGCTCTCTCGTGAATCTTCAGTCGCCGGTCTACCAACACGAGATCGTGGATTTTTTTTACGTTTTCTTCTGTAGTAGCCGTTTTCGGTGCACATGGGCGTGGCTCATCAAAAACCGACGTGCGGCTACGAGCAAACATGTTGAACCAATTTTTGACGGTCGCTATCGAAGGAGAAGAGCCACCGTACACAGCATCCAAGCGCTCTTTGATTTCGCTGCGCGTTTTCTCTTCCAAAAACAAGAATCTAATCACTGAAAGATATTGTTCTTTTTCCATTTTTGCAAAACCGACCGACACGCTCGCTACCAAAGGCTGTCAAAATAAAACAAATGAAGGGAAAAGACTGAAAATTACTTGATAGACTTCAAAAAGTATTTACTGCACGATAGTAAAACTCTTTTTTAACAACAACGCCATGGGGCGACGAGGCTAAGTAATTATTGAAGGCCCCTCGTAAATTTTAATACAATGCAGAAAACAATTATTATAGCACGTAAAAGAGCTTGAAGTTAGTTAAATCATAGAATCTCCTCTAGAGCTATTTAAATAAAATACTTAACTTTGTATCTCACCAACAATTTTTTCCCAGTAATGTTACCTTATTAATGCTTCCAATTATCTTGGTAGCGAGTAACAAAGATTTAATTGAAATAAAAATAAATCGCCACTGTCTAGCGGTCCAGGTGTTAGAGTTGACTGCATGACGTCTTGGGTTCGATTCCCGGGTTGGGTAATAAAAAGAAAATTACGTTTTTCCAATTTCCTAATAAAAAAATGTTGTTCGGTTTTGGGTATGTGCCCGGTCGGCGATAGATTTGTCAGCTATCACACTGTGGGACTTAGTGCCTTTGGCTGGTCGTGGGTGCCCTTGTTGTGCCTCTGTCCACCTCTTTGGGCGTGAAGATACTTTAAAAAAATAGGTAAATGTTCAGGTAATTTTCAGTTTAATGTAGATGATGTAAACACAAGAAATAAAAACAATCTTGTTGTGCATAAGTCTCGTCTCCACAGAATCAGTTATTCTTTCATGGGCCAATGTATACGTTTTAACAATAAACTTCTCGAACATATTAAAGACTTACCATTTAATAAATTTAAAAATGTATTAAAATTGTATGGTATTATATGATTTCCGAATATTTTGAAGACAGAAATGCTTGGGATTAATTGCTCCTCATACCAATCTCTACAAATTAATTATAAATGTAATAAACTTTTGTAAATTAGATTTATAAGAAAAAAGGCAAGCCCGCTGAGTTTCTTTC
This sequence comes from Calephelis virginiensis, assembly GCA_002245475.1. Lineage (NCBI taxonomy): Eukaryota > Metazoa > Arthropoda > Insecta > Lepidoptera > Riodinidae > Calephelis > Calephelis virginiensis. Next base: position 296,972 of record NJDC01001428.1, read on the forward strand.
GCCGGATCTTCTCAGTGAGTGGCCGCGTTCCGACCCGGAGGTAGTTTTTAGAATTATATAGACGCGTTAGAAGAATCTTTATATAGATATACGTAATTAAATCTATTTTGAATTGGAATTTTAATTTGTAGTTTATAAATTTTCGTTGCATGAATCCCACGAACAAACAACGTTGAGAACACAAAGCTATCACGGGTACCTGGCTCGTCGTTTTACGATGTTGGCCGCGATCCCAGACTCAAGTTATATTCTTGTTATGTCTCACCAATAGCCTGGTCCTGCCAAAAAATTACTTATTAAACTGCATAGTGTGGTTTGCATTAGATATCGTTTAACATTATTAAAAAAAAATCTTGTCACGGTGTTTGTATTCAAACTCCCCAAAACGGCTCAATATTTATGATTTTTTTGTATATTTGATACATATAAAATATGTCAGTGAATGTCTTCACAGCCTTATCACCGATGTAGTCGGCATAAGTACCTACTATCAGAGTACTCACTATAAGCCCATGGTACTTTAGTTGCACAATGTGATAGGTGGCAAGCCAGCTGCAAATCTGGTAAATGTTCAAAGATATTAATGAAAGAAAAAGACATTTTAAGTTCTTTAAACGTGTAAGAAGTCATTTAAACATGCCAAACACCGGACTTCTGAACAATTAAGGCGCCTTACACACTAAATAAATAAATAACTAAACAATTACAATTAATCCGGTACAAGTTTAAAGCGTTTTTTCTATTGTAAAAATCAAGATAATGTAGCATGAGTAACTTATAGGAGTAGTTTAATAAACTACTGGCTCGTACTAGACTAATTTCTGGGGCGGAAATTGACTTAAAAAGCAGTTGGAAGCACTCCCCGTAATAGAAATGGTAAAGCGATCCGATTATAGTTAGGATACTTTAGCATTCGAAGTACAAGGATCTCCAGTAATTTCATTATAGATAACTAGTCTGGATTTTATTTAATTCCTGATTTAAAATATCTTCACGACCATATTCCCGTTAAATAAGGCAGAGGCACAGGCAGGGCACCTACAAATAGCCGAAAACACTAAGTCCTTCGATGTGAGCAAGGAAGCAAGCCTATCCCCGTCCAGGCATGTGTCAAATCCCGGGTAACCTTATAAAAATAAGTGTTCATCACATAAATGCCTGCCCCCGTCGGGAATTGAACCCGAGCCTCGCGGTTAATCAACAAAAAGAATTACTTTTTATTTCTTTTTTCTAATTTTATTTTTTTTATTATATTATTTTTTCTAATTTTTATTATTTTTTCTAATTTTTATAATTTTTTCTAATTTTTATTAGAAAAAAGAAATAAAAAATAATTCTTTTTGTTGATTAACCGCGAGACTCGGGTTCAATTCCCGACGGGGTCAGGCATTTATGTGATGAACACTTAGATATCTGCATTTCCGGGACTGGGTGTTTATTAAATGTATTCTGGTACGTATTTAAGTATTTCTCTGTATTAGAACCTAAAACACAAGCATACAATTTGCTTACTTTGTGGTTAGATTCAATGTGTGTGACTTTTCCAGTAATATTTATTTATTTATTTGAGTTGCTGAGGATTCAAATGTTGTGGAGAAATTTTGAATTGCTTTTTTAACACTTTACGCTGGTAGTTATGTCCTGCATATACACATTTTGTGTACCTACCTGTAAAATTAGTTCATTCTAACATATGAAATTCACATTTGTAATGGCATAACTTTCGTTTAACTCACGTTATTTTTATTTTAGCTGAAAAGACGTCAAACTATGTAAATAGTAACCCATAATGTCGATTGCCCTGATGTTATCAACAAGGTCAAATTAAAACTACCATTACAAAGAAAACAGATTTAATACACCACTGTTCACTCCTTCGTATATTTAGCGAGCAAGTGATAACTTTAGTGAGCTTATTGAAAAAAATAGATATTGACCACTTTTTTACAGGCACTATCTCGGCTAGATTTCATTTATTAGTTTTTTCCTAGAAATTGTAAATAATTTGAAAGAAAAAGAAAATACACATTTTCACAATGTAAAACAAACATTTATTTCATTTGAAAATTATGAAAATGATTCGTTAATGATCTTATGCATGGGACGAGTATTAATATTCAAATATTCCTGTAATAAAAATACATGGCTAATATAGGTAAGGTAATTGTTTAGATTACCTTTACTTTGGTAATTTTTGTTAGTAGGTATTCGTGGTTCTCTAGTTTTAAAGTTTTGATGTATGTTGCTGTTGTTTTCTTAAAATAAATTAATAAACATTTCGACGTCGAAATGTGATGACCACGTCGCCCACTAACGGTTACTGAATTATTCCGCTATTGCAGTTAGTCATAATTAGCTGTGTAGTAGCTCTACCTTATTAGGATCATCTTCTTAACTATTCCTCACTCTATACTTCAATTCCAACGCTAGTCAAATTCCGCTCTAGCAAAATGGTACCTACTCGATTAATAACTGATGACCCAACCTAAAGATGGCGACACAACAGTAACTACTTTGGTGTCTTCAGGTGATAGTTGTTTCTTACCATTAAATAGCTAGATGGTTTTTTTTAAACCTCATTGAATAATCTTATGAGTTAACGTGGAATTGTGATAACAGCAAGAATCTAAAAGAATTACGAAATTCACAAATAGCTTTCAGATATAAATGAGTTATTAAAAAAGTTCGGTTTACTAAAAAAAATTTTCATTTAACATGAACAATCTTTTGTTATTATAATGAGTTTAAATAATCAAACAAAACTACCTGATGGAGGTGAAATGTTGATTTAGGATAAAGAACAGAATCCTTTCAAGAGGTAAATTTTTGTGGTGGACTTCACGTTATTGAACTCGTAACTGTTTAAGGGCGTGTGATTTTACGTGTAATTGTATGGTTTTGACGCAACACGAGACTAACATTTGATAAAGTTTTGGATGGGTGTGCTTCCAGACGAGTGGAATACCTTAAGGCCCCACACTTAGTCAGCCAGAAGAGCCAATCAGCGCACTCCCCTGTTCCATGATTACTATGAAATATTGCGCTCTAAAGTAAATGTCTTAAGCGCCAAATCACTATTTTTGACACTATAAAAGTAATTAAAAAAAAATATATATAAAAACTGAAACAGTTATCTTTTAGGTATAATACTTATCTATGTTTATGTTAAATCTGGTGTCGATATTTTCATAATTGAAGTAGACAGTTGGGTTTTGCTTTCAAAAAAGGGTTAACTTTTTGATTTTTTTCTATCGAGCAAAGTGAAATGAATCGTGTTTTGGAAACACTAGTCTTATAAAGCATATTAATGTTAATCTTGTGTATTTTTGTCGCTAAGATCCATAATCGTTTTGTATGAAAAAAACAGTATATTGCTGACGTATTTTAGCATACTTGGCCCCTTAACAGTCAGTGAAGTGTGGTGGTATGCAAATATTGGCTGACTTTATCTTCATGGCGTTACGTTAGAAAAACCTTAAAAATCTTATTAATATAAACTTTGAACTGCATTGTGATGTTTTTAGTTTGACTTATTTTGTTTCTAGTTTGTTTAAATTCAAATTTAACTTTTTTAATTTCCAACTTTTTGACGTAAAAATTTACGTCCTGTTTTCGAATGTCTCATGATAGTGCTTGAGGACGAAGGTCTATTCTACTGAAATTACTTACCATCAGCAATCAGAATAATACAGTTACAAACATTTTAAAAACAAATAAAATTTTAGTGTCATTTTAAACGACGCTGCTACAGCTTAAATATTTTTTTGGAACGAAGTTCCTTATTGCGCGTTGTGAATGGGGGCTAGACGGAAAAAAATCTTACGAAAATGTTGTCACGATACTTTTTGCTCTATGGTCTCGCGGTTCAGTAGTTGGACTTGACTGCATGAGGTCCTGGGTTCGAATCCCGGGTCGGACAATTTTTTTTTTCATTTTCTATTTTTTTGCAGAATAGATCGCCTTCCTGCCAGGCAGCTCGAAAAAGGCGAGCATAGGCTTACCGTCACTAGCACCGTCTGACTGGGTGATAGAGTTTCGCAGCGATTCACCCGGATTGGTACCACCGCCGTACCTATCCCTGCCGCCATAACGTCATGACGTGTTCCGGTTTGGAGGGTAAGGTGGCGAGTAAACTTACTTTTGCTCGAGGCCTAGCATCCCGGCCTCAGGTTGGCAACGGCAACAGCCATTACCACCTTTGGGTTCTCTAGGCGGCGTGAATTTTTTACCATCAGGAAATCCGCATGCTTGTTTGCCTTCCAACATCATAAAAAAAATCAACGCAGATGTCTGACTCTTTTTCAATTCTAGAAAGTATAGTAAAGGGTTTAGATATCATTGCATTGACACACATTTCCGTTTGTGTATTTCTTAAGGTTTCTAATTTCGCAGTTTACTTTAAATTTATATAAATTTTAAAGAAAGAAAAAATTTTGATTCAGTCTGGATTTGACCCTTTGCCCTTGCATCTCAAGCCGACGAATGCTCTAAGCGTTTGAGCTACTGAGGGCTCAAATCCTGTGGCGAAATTTTTGATTCCATTATTTACCGTTAACGTGAGTAGTTATGTTCTATATGTAGATACACTGTTTTGGGTACCTACTAAAGGGTACAGGTTCAAATCCTGAATGGGGCGATTTTTTTTCTTTCTTTAAAATTTGTATAAGTCTGTGTACTTTTTTCAAGTTAAAATATTTTTCGAAATTATGTAGGTACTATCAAATTATCTCCTACTCTCTTTGTGTATTTGTGTATTTTCTCTTTTGTTTTTTCCAAAAAAGAAATTTATTCTACGTTTCGAAGAGATTAGCACATTAAAACAAATGGAAAACGCACTCTAGTTTATATAGAAAAAACGCATCAATAACAATTAAGTTATTAAGAAAATATTATAGGTTTCCTGTAATCACATAGGTAACCAGCACTAGAGAATTCAAATACTTATTTCACGATCAAAATTTTTAGTTATTTCAAATTAACCCACTTAAACATCTTAAGCATTCTGTAATTTGCGAGATAAAATTCTTAGAACGATATTTTGCTTATTCTGCTACGATTCTGGCTACGTTGCGTCGTAACTGCTTTGCTACGCCGTAGCAGTTCTCAGAGCTCTCTATTTCCATGCATTTAATATCTTAAATGCTTTTAATCAAGATACAGCGAGCAAAAGCACGCTAAACTTATTTGTGGAATCCTGGTACTGGACAACTCACGAGAAAATTGTATGGAAATCGCAGTGCGTATACAATCTTATTACGTGACACATTGTTTTAAAATTTTGTAATTATAAAGCTAAGGTTCAATTATTGTTACCTTACTATGTGGAAATGATTCTACTACTTAATCAAACTAGTCAGTTTCATTTTGTATTATCTCTTGCCATTTTCATTACGAGTAAGTCATTAGTCATATTACCGCCACCTTAGTTAAATAATCTGTTAGTGTTAATTATTCCAATAATATTCTCCAATATTATTCCACTATCAAGCGACGGGCTATCCAAATTCTTAAATATATTTCATTTTATTATTTTTGTTAATATTATCTAGAGAACCTAATAGATTATATATCGATTAAGAAAAGTTGTCATAAAATCTACAATCTCATTGTACGAGTAGATTCGCAATCATAACGATTTAGTTTTTTTATAACGATTTTGTTTTCGTAAAATATTTAACTCATTTATTAAGGAATCTTAATTAAATTTCATGCAGAATTTTCAAAATATGTAATACCTGTAAGTACCACATTTTTTGTCAATTAATATTATTATAGTATGAAATTTTAATTTGAAACATATTGAATTGAATGAACTACAATTTTACGAGGAAAACCAATATATTGTTGTTGGTAACTTCAATCATAGTGATGTATTTAATGGAAAAATAAAAGTACAGTCGAGTGGACCACCTGATCGAAAATAGAAACCTTGGCTCATTGACATCAGAAAGATAACAAATCAGTACATAACAGGATGTCAGATTTCTGATACTGTATTTGTTAACATTATTTAATTATTGTAATTTTTAATATTATATTAACATAATATTTGTAACACGTATGAAAACTATTCATAAAGCTCGCTATATTTTAACCCTACCTTTAACGACTTGGGTTGGCTTATATACTTTACTCATAAGCTTTTATAAGCTCCCGTTAAGTACGTAATTAGCAGACATTATATTAAAACTTCGCGTATTTAACTATGTCACTAAGTTTATGCAGTGCTATTCATTTGTGAGCGGAATGAGATAGAAGGAGAAGCCTCGTGAAGTACTTTCAGAGAAAAGAGATGACATTTTCGGCGTGAAGTGTTCTTGAAATTTTTTAAAATTATTTCTATTGGATTGGAAAGCAAACAAACAGACGGATTTTGTAATGATAAATATGTAACGTTACCGGATAATCTAACTGTCAACCGAAACACAACAGTGCCAAGTAGTGCTTTGCGCGTTTTCGCTAAAAATAACAGTTACTACCTTACTTGCATCACCACTTCTTGGGAGCGGCAACCGAAATGCCATAACTAGGATTAAAATTCATGGCCTCGTCATACCATTGGTTGATGTTCAGTTTCGTGGCCATCTGGAAGAGAGGGTTAAAATAGTGTGCTTAATACGACTTCACGTTTGTCCATTGCTTGCAATTCTCTAAATGGTGTTTCCCACTACCAACCGAGTCGATGATTAAACTGTTTCCAATAAGTTTGATCCTAAGCCACTGTGTACATTCTGTATGTGTTCTACTGTATTCATCACGGTAGATGCTCTAAATAGGTGTATCACATTGTGATACAGTTTTAAGTTTCATCACCACTTTGATATGTGTCAATCATCTACTGTGCTATTTTGAAGATATTTCTTACGTTGTACAACATTTTAGTGGAATCATTTACAAATGGTGGTATTTTCATAAGAATTCAGAATTCGCAAAGAAAATAATGTCATTCCTAAAGGTCACCAATATCTGTGATATCCGTGAGAGGTGATTATCACTATTGGTGACTCTTCTTTGAAAAAAAAAACTGATTTTTAGACGAACACATATATAATTTATTGAAATATGAGTTTTTCACAACATGACCATAGTATCAAAACTTTATAAGACAGAGTAAATATTATAAAATCTTTGACGTTTTGTTTTGTTAAAATAATTACTATAAAATCCTAAAAATTTAAAACCTTTTCAGAACGACATAGTTAACTCTGTGTTAACATTTTTGTTTAACAATTGGCTAATATATTAACTATACTTTTTATGATAATAAAAAATGTTTTGCTCTATTAAATTTGTACACTACGAGCATCACAGTTCATGGAAACAATGTGAGGATATCTTATTTTATAATATTGTTGCATAGTTTAATTTACAAGTGAGTTGTGTACTTCTTATATGAAGAAGTCATCTTATCTTGTTCACACGCACTTCAATGGATGAGAAACGACAAAATCGCACTCAATAGATCCAAACAATAGCAAAGACTAAAATAGAAGACAGTAAAACAACGCCCAATAATTTAAGTAATATTTGAAAGAAACTTTCTCCATTATTTTCGAATACCTGAACTTTGCAAATGCTAGAAAACAACAATAATACACGAATCGCATTATTGATTCTGTTGGCCCAAGTTCTCTTTGGAGTTACACTTTGTAACACAAAAGGCTTACAGAGGTTATACTCAATGTTTAACGGATTGCTATAAAATTTAAAGTTATTTTGTAATTGTTTCGTGAACGCAGACGGCACGCCTGTTGTTTTTCACAGCTTCACAAAGTTCTACACAGTTTTTATTTGTTCCAGTCTTGTTTTAATCTTGAACAGATGGAAATAAGTTTAAAAAAGATATTTCGTCGGAAGATTTAAATCTATCTGATATTGTATGTAGTAGTTTCGGGATATTTTTCTTAATAAACAGTTCATGAGATTTTATCGTTAGTGTTAGTAGTTTTTAAAATTGTGACAGTCTAGGTGATTTAGTTCCTTGATAACTTTCCCGAATCAGTACTCCTCCATCTTTCTTGGTGTGATAAAATTAGTGTTTTTCACTTTCATATTCCTGTTTGGGAGGAAAGAAAACACCTATTAAATTCACAACTAATCAAACAGATAGAAAGTCTATCTTCTTGATTGCATGTTAGTTCCATAAAAAAACACCAATAAGCTACATAGTTGTACTGCATAAACTAAGAAACACAATTATATGTAAAAAGTGTTATTATTAGTTTCTTGTAAAAGCTTAGGAGTGCAGTGCAACTATAACAAAAGTGTAATAAGCAAGTAACATAACATGTAACTAAAACCTAAAAGCTTTTTCGGAAATTGATAAAGCAGAAACGTTTGTTTGAACGACTTCAGTTTCATCAGACGAAAAACCCATTCTAGATGATATAAAATGAGTTTCCTAAAAAAATGGGTTTTACTTATAATAACGAGTCTCGCTTATAACGGGCCGTCTAAATAATGACATAAAAGTTCAAGCCCCCTGTTTGCGAGTGTAAAATATACTTGGTGTTTGGTAAATTGAAAAATTCTGCGATCGAGGTGTAATGTGTTTACTTTTATGGTCGCGTCTGCTATCTTTATACGAAAAACCGTTTGTGTAATGGTTTTATGAACTTGAGTTTTAAAGATTTATTACATAACAATCGATTGATCAAAAACCCTTAAAAATTGTAAAAGTACAAGTGATTTTGTATAGAGCATTATAGTTTTATCATAATTAGTAATACTTAATTACTATGGAGCTAATTGACAATTTGTATTCTGTAGTTTTTTTCTCCTACACTATCATTTTACTCTTGGCAAAGTGGCCCTAGACGCTATGTAGTCGTGCTGTTTATGGCTGCTGTTATTGGCCTTACGATCTCTTTCCACATTATTCGGTTTGCCGTTATCATGCTGAAGAATTAGATGGCTCGTAGTCAATCTGAAACTAGGATACACTTTTCACGTAAATTTTTTGGCCACCGTACATTTGACTACATTTCTATGATAAGCTGCCCAGTGTAATTATTAGGGTATTCGTATTAGTATAAGTACAGTATTTTTATCATCTACCTTTAAATAAGCTTAAAAATGTATAAAATTTTCATTAAAACAATGAACGACACGCGTACTTCTAGACAAAACCAAGACTGTCTATGAAGAAGTGCCAAAGAAGGGATTTCACTTAGAATTTCAAGCGTGGTGGCATTAATTTCAATAAAGAAAATAATTATCAGAAATTTAAATTGAAATAAATTTCATATTATGATATGAAGTTTCTAACTATTAATAAGTACTCTTGTCATCGTTAAACAGGCTAATAATTCTAAAACTAAGCCATCTCGATCAGACACGCACACAAGTAAAACTTATAAAACCCCTGTGTGCGCGCGTATGTGTGTGCGGGTGTGTGTGTTCGCGAGCGTGTGCGTGCACGTTCGTGTGCGTGTGTGTGTGCGTGTGCGTCTGCGTGTGCGTGCGTGTGTATGTAGGTGTGGGTGTGTATATATGTATTATGTACTAGCGGTTATGTGTATGTGTCTGTCTGGGGTGCATTATAACTTTCCAATTTCGGAATGATTAGGTACAATAAATGTGTTGATTAAGATTAAACAACAAATGTTTCTCAATTGCCACTGTTTTATTTGATTTTATCGAAAATGTTTTTCCACTTTTCGGTTCTACGTATAAATCAGGCGTTAAGTTTTTAAAATTATTATTTATTTCGACATGATTTCCTTCAATTTAGTGGTAAGACACGTAAACTAATTAAAGAAACTCATTGTTGAAAAGATTCGCTAGAAAAGTTTATGAAGAATATAAATTATATTTTTCCCAAAGTTATTTCTCGCTTCATTTGATGAAAATTTGATTAACCTAAGTTAATTAAACAAAGCTGTATTTTTGCGTTCGCTAAATTATCTTTTTATTAAAGCTGTTTTTTAACACATTCTAAGAATTTGTTTCGTGATTCTGTTAGGAACAGTCAAAAAGTAATGTTTAGAGAAGAATAAAATATGCATAACCGTTGATATCTTTACATCTGTATCCTCGAATATCTATTCGAGGCAGAGGCAGGCTAGGCCTATCTAGGCAGAGGAACAAACTTGTCACTCACATTTAGTTAAAGATTCTTAATCCCACAATGTGATAATCAAACCTATCACCATCCAAGCTCTTTACTAATCTCGGGCAACAAAAGGAACGAAAAATGACAAACGAACAAATTGACGAGTCAAATGGCAATGATAATGATAAATATGATTTTTAGTAGAAAAGCAAGTACATAATATGCTGTCTAAACAACAAATATCATGAATAGTAAAAGATCCGAATCTACGTCGACCTCGATAATATTTTATAATGAATTTAGAATATTACAAATCATATTAAAAATTATTTCTAGCATCATAATTGAGTTTGCTTAAAAAATCCTGAAAATAATTTTAAAAACTTAAAAAATAAAGTTTTTTTAATTATTCTGATTGTTTGGAGGTATAAAAATATATCAACGTGTATGCAATAAAACTTACTAGAGAACTTACTTAGCCGCTAAACTTACTTTTGCGCGAGGCCTAACACCCCGGCCTCAGGTTGGCAACGAACCATTACCATCTTTGGTGTCTCTAGGTAGCGTGAATTTATTACTATCAGGAAATGCGTCTGCTTGTTTGCCTTCCAATATGATAAAAATAAAAGTAACGAATAAATAAAAGGCTAAAAAAACTTCTGCACATTCTATGTCTTTTAAGATGGGATAAAATTTTCTTATTTATCTTTAAACTTTTAAATAAACTCTTATTACAACATTTTATTAAATGAAAAAAAAAATCTGGAAAGCCTGTCTAGGTTTTTTTAAAGGTAGCTCATTTATAATAAGTATATTTTGAGATATACTAAACATACTATAAAATAAGTTTTATTCTATTATCTGCTTACGGTAGGTCGACCTCGGTTAGGATCTTAGACCATAATAATATATATGATTGATCGTAATCATGATTTTATAAATAGTAGTAAGTATGGTTAATATAAGCCACCATTTGGTCCTAAAAGCCAAAGTTATGTAAAGCGCACACATTTATAATTTTGTGAAAGATTTTTATCCTTAAACTTTGGTTATAGTTAACCTAGTCATACAACCGTTACATACGGTTATTAAAAGGTAAAAAAAAAAAATTAAAAATATTGCTCGAAGATAATATTAACATCATATTGGAAAAAATGTGCAGAGTTGATGCGAAGCTCGATCTTTTCTAAGTTTATTATTTCATTTGGGTAATATCTCCAAGTTTCGATAAAAATACATGACTGAAATGAACAAGATTTTTTTCTTAAATCATGTAAATCACGACTAATTCCAATCCGAAAATGCCTAATTCAACGAGACAATTTAGGAAAACGATAAAATTTATTAGTTCGGAATCGTGAGCCGTAATTCAGTCTACATAAATTTCAGCGGAGCTACGTGGAGATATCGTAAAGCTTTTGTCGAAGTACCTAAGGGTTATGTAAGAATTTTTCGTCTCCAACCCCTTGTGTTCGCCCGCAGCTCTGTTTTACGAGCGCCCTGCGACCTCACTTGCTAATCTATTTCATTTTGTTTGGTTTGTTTTCGATTCCGCTTTGTTCATACTTGAAAAAATTATACAAACCCATGAAGATACCTCCGAGATATTGATTTCATGTTTTCTTTACGGTTACAAATAGAGTTGTGATCTGGTCGTGGAGGTGGGAGGTGGGAACTTTAGGTAGGGTTGTCACATGTAAGGAACGTGACAATTTACGAGTATATTGTTTCCTGAGCTCATTCGTGTTCTGGTCGCGGAGGTGGGTGGTGGGAACGTCAGTTAGGCTTGTCACATTCTGTGTTGTTTGGAGGATTATATGTTGCCACAACAGTACTTTTACTTGCGCGTAATTAGCAAAATAAAGGCTTATTTTACATCTGTTTCTCAAAGTAAATTCGTGTGTTGTTTGTGATATGGCTGTAAGCTCTAATATCTACAGATAAATATGTTTTCATGTATGGAGACAAACAAACAGACGGATGTCTCGCTGTTACCGGAAAATTGAAAGTTGCGTTGGGTTGGAGAAGTGATTTTTTTTTTCAAATTATTTAAGACTGTAATTGAAATAGAGAAAGGCAGTGCTACGGATTTTGGGTAATTGTTGCTCTAGACTGAACTGGTGCACTGTGGGATAATATAATAATCCAAATTAAGAAATCCTTCCATTGACGGTAGTGATGTCAGATTTCTTTGCACCTAACTATCCTGATTTTTCTTATTTGATACTTAGATCTAGAGAAGGCTAAACACCAGCTAGTCCAAATGAATACCAATAACTTATTTATTCCTACCGCCATAGCAATTATATACATCACTATGTAGTTCCATGCTGAAGCGTAGGGTAGCCGGTAGTCTAGCACAAGGATCGGTCCAAGATTATTGCACCGGTACCATAGATGGTGTTAAGAGTTGTATTTTTATTTATATAACACTTTTAAAGTAAACATTCTTTATTTAACATTTAATATCCACTTTATCCGAATTGTTTCACTATTTGCAGCTCAGGTCTTCACTTTTAATTGTAATAATTTAAAAAATTTAATAAACCTCCGACATACGGTCCATACCTTCAAAGTAATGGTGCCACAAACAGACACTCATACACACCTAACTTACGACGCCTGTCTGTTTGATGTGCTGGTGATTTGAGGTTCTAATTCTCTTGAGCAATGAGAAAAATATTTTCTATCTAGAAAAATATGAAAGTTAAAATATATTTTATTCCATTTTGTGAGATTTTAAAGGGCACCTTGTAAAAAAATCACTCTTAATGTGACTAGGTATAGGTCACTGAACTGAACGGACTAGTTAATATTCATAATGAACTCTCAAAGGCGACCTTCAGACACTCTTCTTGACCTTACTCTTGATGTGAGTCAAGTTTCATTCATCAATATTGAGAAAAATGTCAACTCTAACCCTTGGCTACAATGTACCTATACTCGTACCTACACTATATGTAAGTCTTATAAAGAAAATGTTCTTGTAATGCGATTTTGATTTTATTATCTCTATACAGTTAAGACTAAACTAGTGATCAAGATAGTGGCTCTCCAGATGGTATCACGTATAGCCACCAAGGATGTTACTGGTGAGCCTCTATATTATGTTGCCTTGCAGGGAGCAACTATAAATACATCAATGGCGAACAGTCATGAAATGTTGTTAAAAAATGAAACAACTAACGGAAAAATACAGTAAATGTAACTAGAACACCACGAGCGGGCAATGGAGTCGTCACGTTCCGATTCTGATTATCCCCGTGTTCCCATGGTCCTGTTCTCTAATCAGCTTAGTATTCATTAATGATTTATTGAAATTAAAACTTCTTTAGCAGCGTTGCGCACTTGTTTTGGAATGGGTAAAAACTTCTAAACTCGCGTCAGGACACGTGACCTCATCGAAAATTCGTAAGACGGCGCAGGGCGATTGCGCGAATTTTCGTGTTGTCATGTTTATGTACGATAGCGTAATAAATGAATATTGTATTCTACCACATAAATGATAGTTCTTTAATACTGATAATTAAAGCAATTCGTGTTAAATTATTCCCTAACCATTCCCAAATGTCAAAAATGCACAAAGTTAATATTCAAGTTTTCACTTCTGCCGGCACTCCCGGAGTGCAAACCATCGTTTTTTTTCATTAATATTTGTATACCTGTTGCCACGGTGACTTGCACGCATCGATCTATTCGACGAATAGAAGTGATTTTCGCGTGTCCGCTGAATTCTGATGGTAAGTCTTCTATAGATACCACAGACGTTACAGGTACGTCGTTGTAGTGTGACCGCGATGTTAGGCCCATTGTGCAAGTCTGCTAGCTACCCCACCTTCCGAACCAGGAAATTAAAGAGTCATAATGGCGGCAGGAATAGACACTCCAACCGGGCAAAATGCTTCACAGCACTCTACAACTACAAAGAGCTTTAGTTGGCGTTGTTATATTAATCTCGCAAATTCAAGATTTTTAACATACGTGTAGGGCAACTTATAATAATGTTTTTTTTTTCGGAATGTATAGATACAATATTTTTTACAATTGAATGTATGTTATTAAATCGATATATATTTCAAGCAAATATACAATGAGAATTTGGGTGAATTTAGATATCCGAGGAGACCTAGGTTGACATTGATCATTCAACTAGCTTGAGTATTATCTGTTGCCAAGATGTCAAGAGTTTCCGAAACCGGTGTGTTTCTATGAAAAGGGCAATGTATATATAGGAAACCAGCCAGGTCTTTAAGGATCATTACATTTAGCACTCGACACTCTCTGCCCACTTTGTAAGGGACTTGGCGTTAAGATAATAATGTATGTATGTATTTACAGACCTATATGCAATATACAATACAATATAATATGCAATATTTAGAACTTATTACATTTTTAACAAATTATTGTTATCCAATAATTATATCACAGAAACGGAAATATCCAAAATTATTTTTTTATTCCTTCTTTTGTAATATATACAAGGACTATGTTTTTCATGGTAATATAGTAAAAGCAACGTTTTAACCCTAAACAAATTAAAATTGGAATCGCACTCCTTTCAAATCAAATTAATTTCGAGTTAATAAATGAAACTGACGCGAGTGTACGTTAATCGAGCTCAGAGTTATATTTAAAAGTGGGTTTGTTTCAATAACTCATTAATTTTGCAGAATTCATTAAATTTTGCTTACAATAAACGGAGTTTATGATTTTCCTTCGATGATTCAGTTTAAGTGGAAGCGAATAACAAAGTTTTTTGAACTCACGTGGAGCAGTTTAACTTATTGTTTACAGCCCGACCCAACCTCGTACGGGTGGACAGCCTTCTGTGTTATCATACATGAAAACCTTTCTCTTGAACCAATTTATCCACTGAAAATAATGCATCAAAATCCGTTGCGCAGTTTTAAATGTCTAAGAATACACCTACGTGTATCTGTCTATACAGACAGCGGAAAGCGATATTCTTGTGTAGTATGTAGTGACATCTGGTAAAAGAAGTAACTTGTACTAATGTATCTGAGACACAAAATTTGATGTTTTCCGATAGTGTGTATGAAAATGATGTAGCATACATACATATCTTCACACCAAGTCCCCAACGGACTAGACAAAAAGTATCAAGCGCCAAATATCACTATCCTTGCAGACCAGCCTAGCTTCCTCCATATACATTAATTACCCTTTTCATAAAAACATAACCCAGAAGAGGAAGGCAAAGGCACAACCAGGGCACCCACGACTAGTCGAAGACACTAACTCCCACAATGTGATAGGTGGCAAGCCTATCGCCAACCGGGCATATATCCAATTCTGGGCAACATTTTTTTTAAAAATAAAATTGGAAAACCAAAATTTTCTTTTTGTTGCCCGACTCGGGATTCGAACCCGGGACCTCGTGCAGCCAAGTCCAACACCTGAACCGCTAGACGACAGAGGCGACCAAACAAAAAACATGGCATTTTCGGAAACTCTTGACACATCACCCTTGGACACATTCAGTATGATTTGATCATGGAATGACTTCCTTTCAATCCCCCTCTTTTTCAAATCTCACGGTTACTACACTGCGTTACTAGCGAAAGTCAC
>NJDC01001428.1:313197-341873 GCA_002245475.1 Calephelis virginiensis
TCCATATACATTAATTACCCTTTTCATAAAAACATAACCCAGAAGAGGTAGGCAAAGGCACAACCAGGGCACCCACGACTAGTCGAAGACACTAACTCCCACCCCCAAGCCTATCGCCAACCGGGCACATATCCAATTCTGGGCAACATTTTTTTAAAAAGAAAATTGGAAAACCAAAATTTTCTTTTTGTTGCCCGACTCGGGATTTGAACCCGGGACCTCGTGCAGCCAAGTCCAACACCTGAACCGCTAGACCACAGAGGCGACCAAACAAAAAACATGGCATTTTCGGAAACTCTTGACACATCACCCTTGGACACATCCAGTGTTGATCATGGAATGACTTCCTTTCAATTCCCCTCTTTTTCAAATCTCACGGTTACTACACTGCGTTACTAGCGAAAGTCACAGTACAAACTTTCCGTTGCCCTCACATTTCGACTATATTATTTACTCTCATAAGTTTTCAGACATACCCAACTGTCGCTTGTGGACAAGTTGGCATAAGCACAATATTATGCAAAGCAAGTCTAGCACCCTACCTATCTTCAATCCATGACTTACCTACCCGGGTCACTACAATTTCAGCACGTAACACGACAATGACTAGTCATTGTCGTGTTACGTGCTGAAGTTTAAAGTAAATGGTATATTTCGGTCGGTCATAAGCCGATGCGACGTACTAATTAAATGGTGTGTTAAAATATATAGTCGTACATGACCGCATTTGAAAATACTCAGAATCTAAACTAGGTTAACGGGCAAAGTCACTGAAAATGGTTGCGGAATTTATTAAGATTATTCAGAAAGTAAAGTGAAAATGTAGTTTTATTTGTGAATTTTTTTAACAATAATTATCAAAGTGAATAAACATTACTTTGAAATGATATATCGAGCGCACAGACCTTCTTAGGTTTTTCTTTTATCTTAGGTTTTTCTTTTATCTTAGGTTTTTCTTTTATCTTAGGTTTTTCTTTTATCTTAGGTTTTTCTTTTATCTTAGGTTTTTGATTGAGTGTTATTTTTCAAAATTTTAAACGTAAGTAAAAGTACAATTAAGCTCTTTGTAAAAAGGTCCATAATGAAATTCAAATTGAATATTTTATAATATTTCTGTTCTCGTCGTACGATCCAGGTGATTGATATAAAATAATGTAAATTACGTCCTTCGGGATGGCAAAGGCCGACCCTTGTAACGACTTTTATTTCCAAGCTAATTGTATTTTTAAAAGTGCTTTTTTACATTATATAACAAATTACTGCAAAAATGTCACTTAAGTACCCGAAAATGTAACATTTTGTATGCAGTGTTTTGATGCAGTTTAAATTGAGTGTCGGTAATAATTGATTTGAACGCAAAATATAGTTTAATTTTATAGTGTGTTTTTAGGGTTTAGGAAAAGGCAAAAAAAACAAAATCCTTATATATACATTATATTGTCTTTCAGTCCGTATGTCTGTCCGTACGTCACAGCCAAGTGGCTTCCGAAACTATAATTTTCACAAAAAAAACCAGAAAGAAATTACAATAAACTCAACTTTAGAAGTGTAACTCAATTTTCATGAAATCACGTGTGGGGTATCTGTGGATAGGTCTTCAAAAATAATATTGAGGTTTCTAATATCATCATTATTAATATAGCTTGTTTGAGAAACAAAAAAAAATGGTTTTAACGAGATATAGAAAGTAGTTTTTTTTAATACGTCATATGTTGTGAGCCGCAACCACTGTATCTGAACTATTTTGACATTTATATCATGTTATTTGCTGCTTTATTTAAGTTGGACTCGCACTTTGCCGCTTTTTTGAGTTATGTATATAAAAAGCTTCATAACATGTAAAGATTATTTTTACAACAATAAATAAAATTATTTCCAAAAATTAACACATGTTAAAATCTATTACCGTGACAACATAATAGTCGATATGTACCTATAATAAACACGGTAAAGCTTCGGCCAAATGAAACCAAAGCGAAAGCGATGCGGGAGCGACTATCGCGCGGCGAACACTGCTGTACTACTACTATATACGGCATATTACATACATATCATCAGGCCAAATCACTTAACGGCATGCAGATAGAATTGAATGAGAAATGCCACGATACTTGCAGACCTGGCTTTCTCAACATTCGTTACCCTTTGAATGTTACTTAGATTTTCTTTAGGCCAAGTGTCATAGGCCACGGTTGACTCTCACTAAAAGGAAAGCCGTGTGCTTGGTTGCTAACATAAAAAAATAAGAATTTACTTAACGATTTTATTTTATATACCAATTAAAATTACAAATATATCGTTTTCTCATGTTAACGGCATAGGTAACAAACGAAAAGAAAAAATAATTGACTTTATATGTTTAAGTTCTCATTATATTGGACAAATAGATTGACGTGGCTCAACTAAAGCATTTCTATCAAAAAATGGGTCCGTTGAGTGTCAATTTAAATTAAATATTTGCGATAATCGACTCACAACGACTCACATATAAAATATTGAAAAATAAACGAGTGTTCCCTTTTCAGTCAAAATGAAAATGGTCACGTTACGTACTCTGCACTATAACATAAAAGAAATGGAATGTTCTAAGGGTTTAATCTAATAACGTCTTCAGAGCATTGTAGTGTCTTCCTACTGTAGTGCTTCAGTTGTTTGCTGAAGCGAGCAGAGATTGCTTTGTTGATATTTAGTGCAAGCAGAAACCATCCTGTCACAGCATCACGAGAGCGGCAGTAACCTCAGGGTATTTAACAAACTCATATTCTTATTTTATATTTACCGATTTTTCTAATTCATTTTGCGGAAATATTTTTTGTGCATTGTTATTTTTTTAACTTTCTGATTGCATATTTATATCAGCTGTCTGGATTTATTGAAATACTAGCTGCTACCTGCGGCTTCGCCCGCGTTTTCACAGAAACCCGGTGTGCGATCGGGATTAAAAATAGCCTATATGTTAATCCAGGTCACAATCTATCTGTCTTCCAAATTTCAGACAAATCCGTTCAGCCATTCGAGCGACACATGTCTTGCTGATCCTCAGTTTGTGATTATGACTGTCTCAACCAATTTTAATCAAGCTATATTCAATAAATTGTTCTACACCAATATGTTTAATATCAGACATTTGAAACCATCTAACAGTATGGTGTACTAATTATTTAGTTAGACAAAATAAACATATGTAACTAAAGATAATTAACCATGAACACAGTAGCATCATGATAAATAATAATGATGCGGTGAACCGTTGTGTTATGAGGCGATTTATAAACAATCATTAGTCGGACTTATGCCGTCCTCGTTTGAATACCTTAACTGTGAAATATGACGATGTTGTTTCAATATTAATTGATTGAAAATGAAAGCTTATTGTTCTATCGTTAGTTGTGTTTAACTTTTAATTACAAACTCAACATAACTGATTTTTTAATGTTATAGGAAGGCAAACAAGCAGACGGAATATCCCTATAAGTTATACAAAAGAATTAATTCAGTAATCGATAACTGTTAGATATACTCGTATTTGATATTTTCCATCGTCGGTGCGTGGTAAAACTTCCAAATATTCATATTTTTAAAGAAAGAAACACTTGTACTATTTTAGTTATCACTTATAATTTATTATTTTGTAATTAGTACCTACCGGTTTCGCTTATACAGCATCATCAGGGCTAAAACTTAAATCAGGGCTAAGTTTAAGTTTTAGCCCTGATGATGCTGTATAAGCGAAACCAATAGGCTACTAATTACAAAGTAATAAATTATAAGTGATAAGTAAAACAGTACAAGTGTTTCTTTCTTTAAAAATATGTTAACTGTTAGCGTAATGATGTCATGTGATACAATAATAATATCACAAGCTGACACCTTACAAAATGGATTGTGGACAGCTATTTATTGGACGACAGTAATTGGTTGAGAGCAATCAATTCTTAATTTGGAATGGAAAGCATAGAAGCAGATTTTTGTCGGCGTTGAGATGTAATAATGGTATCGTCCATCAATGGTAGTATATTTATATTAACAAATGATTGCACCGGTTTTAATTGTTACATTTCGTGCTAGAAAGTAAAGTAGCCGGTTGGTTTGTCTGATTATTCTCAATCCCGACCATAGAATAGCGACACACAAGAAACATAAATAGAAGCTGTATGCGACGATCTATTAATAGGAGAGCCATCTACTTGTTCGCTATATTACAATATCAAAAACGGTGAACGATAACCAAGGATCATTAACCATCAGTTAATGTAACACAATAAAGGATACGGTGCAGTTTTCGAGGTGTACTACAAACAATCATTAGTCGGTCGCCTGCCGACCGCTGTAGGTAATGGTTGGTAGTTAACAATCACTTTCTGTTCAATTGTAATTAATCTTTTGTACCCGATCTATGTCAGCGTACTTAACAATAATAGCCTTAAAAATGAGTACAGTATAAAATGTTATACTAGGAATGAACTAAAAATAAGCAAAATCGCTACTTGTATACTCAGAATATCCTCTGCCTATATTATACCTTGTATAACCTTAGTATAATGTCCATAAAAAGCATAGTTCAACCCTCACCCTAGTTTAAGTGCCTAATATCTATTACAAATTATAAAATCTACCTCAAACGTCGCTGCGTTTTTTCGTTTCACTTTGGCTGAATTTAATATTTCTAATATAAAAATTATTATAATGGAAATAAGAAAGCAGAACAGATTAAAGAAATTAAAAATGTGATAAAACGATCAAGTAAAATAAGGAACTAAAAACTATAATCTAAATGTTGCTGTAATAAAAAACAACTTTTAATATATCGTCACTCCATGTCTTCGAAGAGGTAGGCAGAGGTACAACCTGGGCATTCACGGCCACAATGTGATAGGCAAGCCTATTGGCGACCGGACACATACCCAATCCGAATCCTAATTTTTTTATTAAAAAATAGCTTTGCTATTTTAATTTATTTTATTTTTTAACTAGCGACCCGCCCTGGCTTGGCACGGTTATTAAATACACATATAAACACACATCAATCACTTTATGTATTAAAAAAAAACGCATTAAAATCCGTTGCGTAGTTTTAAAGATTTAAGCTTACAAAGGGACATAGGGACAGAGGAAGCGACCTTGTTTAATACTATGTAGTTATTGAAAATACATATTTTGAAGTTATACTTCAATTGGGAAAAAAGATGAGAGTGAATTTTTACGATGCGCGCGCACACCGACAGATAAATGTGACAGTCTGAAGTTAGTTGCTACCGACAGAAAAAAAGTAACACCCTGAAGTTAGTAGCAAACCTTTTTATTTCGTATTTTTGAATTGTTACGCCAAAGAAGTATAACTTCTTACGTGCGTACGTGAGTACACACACTCTTTTTTTATTTTGATTTGTTGCCCGACTCTGGATCGAACCCGGGACCTCAAGAAGTCCGACGCGCGACCGCTAGACTACAAAGGCGATTGAAATCCTCGTTATTCCAAGGTCAAAATGATAGAAATTGAAAACCATTTACAAATTTCTCTTCAAAAATTGTGATTTATTACGTTGCCGTACGGTGCAGCCATGCATAATTAATATAATATAGTTATAGCAAAGTTACACAGAGTAAAATTGTAAGACAATATACCATAGCTATTCATGATTTATTCTAAATATAAATATCTTTTTTAGTGTGATTTGATTTTAAAGGTTTTTTTTAATTATAAGGCCGTAAGAGTTCTCATTAGATTTTAAAAAAAGGGTCAGTAGGTTGTCATTCGTTTATTTAACGGGCCTGATTTTTATAACATTTTGTTATCATAATAAAAATGGTATATTTTTTTTTATGGCAACAAATTTTTATCATATAAGGTGGACTATTGTTACTTGTTTTAGGTCTTTAAGAATTATTTCAGTCGAAAACGTATGGTACTATAACATAATATGATTACTTCTATTAACGAGACATTAAGCTAACTGTGAATCCTCCTAGTAAGAATAACTATATTGAAATCATTGTAGCTTTAACTACTGTTACTCTTGACGCTCGATTCATGTGATATTGGACTTTGAAATTGAGTACGTCAATTTAGGTACCTACTCGTGAAGACAACACTGGCGAATTATTAACGTTAAGTTAATAGTAAACAATATGATATTTTGTCGCATTCGTTGAATTTGTAACGAAATTTTAATAATCCGCTTGCACTGTATTTAAAAGTACCTATGATGACATAAACGATTTCAATTTCAAAATTGCATCATATCGAGATTCAAGAGTAACCCTACAGATCTCAACGAAAGTGTCCGATTTTGGTATGGTAAGGTTTTTAAAATTGAGATACTTGACACATACAACACATTTGTAAGTATTTAAATAACTATCCTAATTAGTTATGGTTTTCCGTAGCCGAAAAGCGTAAAATGAAACCTTAATAGACCGTCTGCCTGTCTGTTTTGTTTAGCTATTAAGTCTACACAGTTGAAACGTACTAAGTATTATAGGTGTATTCTATTTCACAATTTTATAAAAAGAACTAATTGTACTATTTTTCTATTTAAAGTCATCATTTTGTAATAAATGTAGATTTTAAAAATTTTTTTTTTTTCTTAAAGTCAATCTTTTGAAAGAAAGACAGTTTCAAAGTGGTAAAATCCACTGCAAGTTCTTAAGTAAGGGATTGAAAATGTAAACCATATTATATGTTACATGTTATATGTTGCAGATCTAAATAACAACTTTCATCAAAAATTGGTTTAAACAACATGTAGTCAGCTTTATTGGGACTCTCAAAAACTCCAAATATAGCTATTAAGTACTGCAAAAAACCAAGTTATTTTTTGTTGTTGAAAAATTACTGTTCTGGTATATCTGTTCAGATATTACACTTAATATGTATCTCAAATCTAAGATTTCTCCTCTGGAACTCTTCAAGTACAAGTCCGGCTCGCACTTGTCTTTATTATTATTAAGAAATTATGCATTTTAATTTGACTAATAATAGTTGGGATTTTATTTACACATTTTAGAGACCTGGTAGTTGAAACCTAGCAAAGCCACAAATGCTTAAACTTAATATTAGGGCTATCAATTCTACCATATGTTGGAAACAAGCGAGGAACAACTTTCATTTTTCATAAAGTGATGAAGGTCTGGCTGTTCAAGGTTTTCGTATTGTCTTGAGTTTTGCACATATTTATGTATTACTTCATGAGATGTAGAGATATGTAGAAATGGATTTAGATGGGTGAAAATGGGTTTGTTTTGAGATTAAATTACTTAAAAATATAACATTTTATTAATTGTAAGGTACCATATTAAGAAGCAGTTGAATTTAACACTACAAATTAATTGAAATCAATAAGTTTCAATATGTCAATAGGTTGTAGAAAAAATTAAATTTGTATCCTCAGTCAGAAAAATGTCAGAAAATTTCAATTTTCTACGGTTTATTAATATTTTAGATCGTAAGTTTTTTTATTGTGCTTAACTCGAACCATACTAGTCCAACACATAGAGTTACTGCTCATGTGATAGCAAACGCAGAATGATCAGAACACTAATGTACAAACCGTGGCAGTGACCACTCACAATCGACAGGTTCGTCCAAATAATGACCCGGCACGTTGGCTCTGCTCTTGCCATTAGATACGAGAAACATCGACGACCTACGTACCTACGTAATAGTGTGTGTGATACAATAATGAATGACAAATAATTACCTTACGAGGTATACAGTAAACAGTCATTAGTCGGGAGCTTGACATTAAATGTAACTACAAGTTGTGGAATGGCAATTAAAACATACAACTATTTTCTCCTAAATCATTTAAGTTTTATCGATTTAACAAATTTTTGAAATCTTTATAAGAATAACAAGCTTGAATTGCTTTATGTTTAAAAATGGTGTTTTTTGTTATCTTTAAGTCAGATACAGCTCTGTAAGAATTGTATAAAACACTAGCTGATCCTACTTCGAAAATATTTCTTGCTATCCCCTTGAAACCACTTGAATAATTTGAATTAAAGATAGCCTGTTCCCATCTTGAATTATTTACTACTTCTGTTTGAATTACCAAATGTGAACAACCGCTTAAGGTGTTTGGAATAAAACGTAGCCATTGACTGTATATATCTACCTTGAATTTTTAAAAAAATCTATGACAAATTATTAAATGCATTAAGGGTCAAGACATGAAACTGTAATACAAAAATATATTTTCACATTTATTAGTAAATATAAGTAAATATACACATTTTCAAAAATCTCATTTAACAAATTGTCTTTGTTATTTAGTGAATGAATTAGGCTAGTTGATTACAAGTTATCTACAATTTAAGAAAATAGAATAAACAAAAACTGCGTATTAAAAATCCTATAAAGTGCAATTGAAAAAGTTAGTGTTTCTATACATCCAATTTTACTCTTATGGATCGCAAATGAAAATTGATGTTATTGCCCCGCGTTACCTGAACTACCCCTCGGATACTTTAGTTTCCGCAAGTGACGCCCTCTACATGTTTTCTCCCACGGGATGTATTGTGCCACGAAACAGAAAACTTAGTGTTAATCTCTTCATACAAAATCCCGTAGACGTTTTCCGCAATGCAGTCTTAAAGAACAAACATTTACTATTTCACTTTGATCCTTTCATATTATGAAACCGAAACATTTTAAACGTATTAAGACTGTAGATGTGTTTGTATGTTTTACTATATGTTTGGCTAATTCAAACTTTGTTATTCTAACAATTCTCATTGCTTGAACTTGTCCCAACGAAATTTGGCATAATATGGCTATGGTAAAAGTGAAATACTGATTTTTTTTAAGTAATTTCAATGTTATGTTAGGGAAGAGTCCACTAAACAATTAGTAAATTTAATTATTGTCAAAAATTAGAAAATTTGCAAAGAAAGTAAGTAAAACAATTTTAATTTAATTCCATTTTATGTTATTAACCGTTATTAGCTGTTAAGTCAGAAAGTAGGGACTTAATATGAAAGTCAGATTGTAAAAACCATTCACAATAATTTGTACACATGTTATCTTGTTATTTCGTTGTATTTGCAATTGCATTTCCAGTTGCACATTTAAATATCACACACATCGATGTAGTGTATAATGATTATAAATTTAATTGTTAAAATTCATAACTAATTATTCCACCTAGAAAAATTTCGAAACACGACGGCAAAAACCGAAAATAAGTTTTCATATACATAACTGCATTTTTTATGTGATAGGTCAACGAACAAACACGGATATCCTGATGGTAAGAGACAACCTAAAGGCGCCAGATGTTATAGTCGTTGCTGTCCTATGGCCGGGATGTTAGGTCTATTGCGCAAGTCTAGCAGCTTGCCTATGTTCCGGACCGGAACATGGCCGAGCCATTATGGCAGCAGGAATTGGTAAGGCAATGGCTTATAATATACATATCAATAACATTTTAACCTTACTGATCCCACTAATGTTATAAATGCGAAAGTTTATATGTTTTTTTGTTACTCCCTCACGCAAACACTGCTTAACCAATTTACACGAATCTTGGCAAACACATAGAGGGTAACTAGGATTAACACAAGGTAAAGTTTTTATTCCGACAAAATGTTTCTGTGAGACTAGCTATATAACTATGTAACTATTAATACATTGTGGTATTTTAATATACTGAACATAATTTATAGCTCCTTATCTACTTATCTTTAACTAGTTACAACTCACAGCTTCGCCCGCGTGCCAAAATCATTTTTTTTTACAAATTGTGTACAATGGCTTATGTGTTATTCTGATGTATAACTATAAAGTTTCATCTAAATCCTTTTAGCAATTTATGCGTGAAAGAGTAACACATGTTCATCCATACTTACAAACATTCGCATTTTTAATACTAGCTATTGCCCTCGGCTTTGCCCGTTTGGTTAATGGTCTCACAGAAACATTTTGTCGGGATAAAAACTTGAGATAAAAACTTTACCTTGTGATAATCCTAGTTACTCTCAATATGTGTGCCAAGATTCGTGTAAATTGGTTAAGCAGTTTTTGCGTGAAGGAGTAACAAACAATCATATAAATTTTTGCATTTATAACATTAGTAGGATTAGGAGGGTTAACATTTTAATGGACAGAGTAAATTTAAGATTAAACCATATTGTTTACACCCAAAGACCAAAAAAATCATTAGTAAAACCAACTACGTACACATACAAGGCAAACTGATTGAATAAAAATATTGACTGAAGATACCCTTACTCTAATAAACGTAACGGCTTTTGTGAACTCAGTATTAGAAAAATTGGGGTAAAGCAAACTGAAACCGCATAGTAATAACAGAGCGGAATGTCGGATCCACCCGCACAAGGCCCGATCCGACCACATGACACGATATTGGCTGGACGTGAAATCGCTTAAGCATTTACACCGACGACGATATTTTAAGAATTTCTATTACATTCATAATATGACTTATACACTTGATGTTACCTATAGTTGGTACAACATGTAAAGATTACCGAGGCACTCTTTTGGTCAGGAAAATCCTAAATCATTAAATAATTCACACAATACACCCATGTGTCAAGTATATAATTTACTTACTTTTATTTGATTTGATTAGATTAATTCGCGTGTATCTCTAAAGTCACGGATTAATTATTTAAAAATTTGAAGTTAAAAAATATAAATAGACGTTAATATATAGTATGAAATATTATTTAAGGCAATATCGATGTTGATATCGGCGGTCATACAATCCGACGGTGGATTGTTATCGGATATTTTAAAAGTCTTCCTAAATAGTACATACAGTCTGGCTGAGTTCCAATAGTGTTACGCATTATAAAATCAGGGGTAGTGAACATTGATTCGCTAACAGCCAGGCTTGGATTTCGCTACGTTTATAAATAGAACGTTCAGGTTTGTGTTACAGTCTTATTTATGGAGATAGAGTAGCGGTTAGTGTTGCTTTAATAATGCATTGCTTATGTAAGAAATATGGTATACCGCAGATTGGAATTTCAAAAGCCGAGGTATTACTATGGAGGGATGCCCACAATCAGTTAATGGTAACAAATACTTAGTTCCACAATATGAAAGGTGGACAACCTATCGCTAATCTGGCGCTTATTTATTCCCAGGTAACACGACTTTTATTACATAAAATAACTACGTTAATTAAAATCGTCTTCAAGATTAAAAAGTAAAAAAACAATAAAGATTTAATATTACTTATATACCAGTTTGGCGCAACATTTATATAAAAAAATAAAAGTATTAAGTTTGCTATGTTTTATATTCACCTAAATGATATGACACTAGTTGCCTTACATCTGAATGCCATTAGACTCACTTTCAAATTAAACGGTTTATACCTTGTCACCGTATTATTTAACAGACTCTATTACAGATGAGCTTGAGTAACGAAGCCACCGCTTTACTCAGTTGCCAACTAAACTGGAAAAGTGTACAACAAATCGCTGTCAAATGACGTGTTTTATATTTGGAATCTCCAGTGACCAACAGAAATACAATAGAGATAGCAAACACAAATGACGTCATTTGATGTACACTTCTCCATTTTGAGTTGGCAACTGAGTTACATAATCAGCATCCTGACGTCATGACTTTGTACATGGTGACATAAGACTGTATAAGAAATAACTAATTAACTAACTTGACATTGGCAAAGCAGTCGTGAAAAACGACCGAAAGCCATATTTATAAAAGAAGAAGAAGAAGCAATATTAAATCTTTATTATTTTTTACTTTTTAATTTTGAAGTTGGTTTTTATTAATGCAGTCATTTTTATTTAATACTTTTTAGTTTATTGCTGATAACATGATAAAATTTAATAAAAATAAACATCGGGATAGGTAAAATATAACATAGAAAATGCTCATAAAATAAAAAGCAATGGGCCTACCTAAATCATTTTTTTATGAAACCAATTCGAAACTATTTCGCTTCAAACAAAAACCGAATTACGTAAATCGGTTCAGAAACCACAGAGTAATCGGTGTACGTACATAAATAAATGTGCCGGTCGAATTGTGAACCTCTCGTTTTTTTGAACTCGGTTAAAAATTTAAAAACGTTACACGTTTTCAGTTTTTAGACTCGGGAATCGAATCTAACACCTTGCTTTGTCAACGCTAACACTAGTCCAGAGCACTACAGAGGCGATCCAAAGTGTTGTATTGTCTCGAAAGATATTGGAGGAGTTAAGTAAAATATATTTTCATAACACTTCCTATGGTACGAACGAAAACTATTGTACGTTATGTAGGTTTGTCCACTAACTGTTCAGTCATAGTACAGTACATCTCCGCCTTGCCGTGGACCATAACACATTGTATGTATAAAAACTACTAATTTTCACAAATTACGGTTTTCTATTTTCTCAGAAAATTGTCCTTGGTATCTTGGTTATACAGCCGTGGAGAAGAAAGATAGATGTATTCACACGTTTTTGCTTCGACTTAACAAATAAACTTGAAAGGAGAAATCGCCCCAGAAGCGGAGACGTTGGATAACGTTGAATAACACTGTATTCTAAGATAAATTAATATACTTCTGTTTTGTACACACATTTCTGAACATATTGATACTACTATAGCGTTTTGACTAAACAGATCTTTACTTTTACATAGTACAGTGTACATTGCTTCTCAATATATTTTGAATGAATATTTTTTTAATTCCAACCTACGTAAGGTAAAAGAAACTCTTTTAGGTATTACAAAATAAAACATTGTATCCATATAGTTAAATATTATATTGCGTACAATATTAGTATTTCGCTGTTTTTTACTTACTGCTGTTTTTTGTTCAGTGTTAGACTAAATTACGCAGGGTATGTTGTGGAACCGCTGCTTGATAAATGTTGCTAGGTATTTACCGTAATACTTCAAAGTACATTTCAATACCATTTAGTATTTACCACAACTTCAAAGAAAAAATAAATCAGCTTTAAGATGTCACTCAGAGAACTGCACTAAGTTTCGAAATGAACCTTAAATACGGAAGAGACGTTGTTGTGGTTACACCACTACAATGTCTAACATAAAAACACTATATTTTGTCAAAATATTTTTTATATACAAACATTCTGGAGTTAGGTAAACTACAAACAGTTTTTAAAAGAATTGAGTTCTCGTTTTGACCAACTATAAAGTTTAGCACAAAGTGCAGAAGCCACGCCAATTTCTAAATTTTCAGTCACAAAATACAAGCCCGTTGTAGCAAAAGGGTACAGTTTAGAGAGGAAGTCAATTAGGGTACGCTGAATACAGAGGTCGTAAACCTTTATGACTGTAAACATAAAAGTTGAAAAATTTAAGCCGTACCAAAAACATGTCCTATATTTCACTAACAATCACCAGTATACTTACGTTTGTTTTAAGCATTTTTTTTAATTGAAAAAAAGTCGAACAGTCAAAATTCAGTTTATTAATATTTCGATGCTCCTTAACATTTTTTATTTAAGTTTATATTATGCGTTTCGGATTACACTTGGTACAATCTATTTCATTAATTTATTTTAGTTTTCAATTAATTAATCATAATCATTATCATAAATCAAACACAATTCACTTACAATTTTCAAGATGTACTTTGAATAATTAACGAACTTTTTGATAATTTGAAGTATTGATATCACGATTTGTATCATCGCCCATTCAAAATTTGGAAGAATACATTTTCTCTTACTCCTGCTTATTAGATTACACAAATAACATCTATTTTACAGAACTTGAAGAATGTTACGAAAAAGCTTTAGTTAAGGCATTTTAATATCACTGCCTTTAGATTATTTTGTCCAATAGTCTGTTTTCATATTTTTTTTTGTTTTTTAACACTATCTATCCCGGCGAGCTTCGTTTCCCCTGCGTAAAGAAATGAAAAGAAATGAAACCATTTGTTTGCTGAATATGTCTGTGTGTTAGAGATTGTTACAAAAATATTTTATTCTACCACGTTGTAGTGTGCAAATATTTTAAAAATTATGCAAACCGATTTCTTTGATGCAGTTTGTAAGAAAAAATTTAAATTTTGTTGTTTTTGAAACCTTCCCTGGACTTTAATACATGAATCGAAATCAGCCAAACTCACATTTTGGTGATTGAATTTTATATATAATAGATTAGATGCAGTACTCCTTTTGCTAAAAATGTTCATGGGCATGGCAATGGAAGATGGCCTCCTTGCTAAAAAAATATTCACGTACATATTTTCAAGCTTCGTTTCTTACGGAAATTTTGATCACTACATTTTTCCAGTCGCTATATTAATGACTGGTCCAATTTTGATGCAATAATTTCAGTCAATAAGTAATTTAATAAAAAAAAACATGGTTCGCACTCTGAAAGAGTCGGCAGAAGTGAAAAATTGCATATTAACATTATGCATTTTTGATATTTTGGAATGGTTAGGGAATAATTTTGCACGAATTTCTTTAATTATCAGTATGTATTATCATTTATGTGGTAGAATACAATATTCATTTATTGTACTAACGTATACAAACATGACAACACGAACATTTGCGCAAGCGCCTTTCGCCGTCTTACAAATTTTCGATCAGGTCACGTTTCCTGACGCGAGTTTAGAAGTTTTTACCCATTCCAAAAAAAGTGCGCAACGCCGCTAAAGAAGTTTTCACTTCAAAATTATAAACAATCCAAACTCATAACAAATTTATATAATTATATTCATGTTATTTTCGAATTATTGAGGAAACATTTTGCTCATTGTTATTAAGTGGGAACTATAATTAATAGGTATCAGAAGGGTTATGTAAAAAATGTGGCCAGAGAATCAGTTTCGACATAGTACAGTTTTAAAATGGACGTCTCTGGGACAGCAAAAGGTGAGGGCAGGGGATAACACGTACGTGTACGGGCAAGGGGAATTCAATTACACGATGAAATCAGACGTAGTGAACCTGTGCGATAAACTCGGCATAGTGGATAGTATTACTGTGTTATTTTCTATACTCTCGAGACGCTCATAGTCCACTAAAAATAACAAAACTAGTTACTATACAAAAGCTCATGCAAACAACTTATTATCATGACCATAGGTTTGAACCATTATAAATAAAATTTAGCTTATGATCTAGATTTCATTTAGGTTGAATGTATTTTTTAATATTGACATTAAATATGACTTAAGAAAATGTCAAAGGTACCCAAACGACGATAGTACACTTTAAATATTTAAGGAATCATCTTGGTTTTTTGTGATCTGTTTTACTTTACTTTTAAAAGAATACTGATATTTGTT
This sequence comes from Calephelis virginiensis, assembly GCA_002245475.1. NCBI lineage: Eukaryota > Metazoa > Arthropoda > Insecta > Lepidoptera > Riodinidae > Calephelis > Calephelis virginiensis. The sequence continues at coordinate 328,461 of NJDC01001428.1, forward strand.
TTCTAGAGACAACAAAAAAAAAACAACAAATTGATAACTTAAATTAAATGTATTATGAACAGTAGAAAGAACGTAGGGTTTTATTTCCAAAGTACTCTCTTTTAAATTTGTGATTTTAAAATGAACCTGAGTTTTAATTTATTTTATTTCATACTAGCTGTTTCGGCGAACTTCGTTCCCCCCGTTCAGTTTGTATGGAAAAAATTAAAATGTCGTTTTTCCTAGTTTCCTCACTGTTGTAAGGGATAAAATTTCACCCATGTCCTTCTCCCGGTTCTAAGCTACCTCTCTATCAATTTTCAGCCTAATCTGTTTAACTATCACGACTTTCTTTTATATATATAGACGATTCATCTTTTACAATAATTATTTATTTAAGGTGTATTCTCCTATTCGGGGCGAAGACAAATCCGACGAATCAAAAACCATGAAAATTGGTCCAGCAGATCTCGAGTTATTAGTGTTGTAACAATTACGACTTTCTTTTATATGTATAATATTATTATTAGTAGTACTATTATATATATATATATAGATTGCAGTATTACAATACGGAATGTAGAAAAATACAGCAAAACAGCAAATCTAACAGATTTCTCCTTCTTCAAATAAAATTACATCTGAACCAAAACGTTTGCCAGTAACATGTAAAGGTACTGGGAATATTTCTTAAATAATAAGGCAGCGAACTAGCACACGTATCTTCTGTTAGCACGAGACGTCGGAGAATGCGTGTCATAATTCCTTATTTTATTACAACAAAACTCAACAAATTGTACCTTGTTATTACGATCTTTCTTAAAAACTTAATGATAGTGATGACTGTGCACAAAATAAAGTTAGTTTAGATGGCTGCTATCTCTTTTCAATGAAATAAAATGCGTGGGAAAATTCTTAGACATATAAGATAGACGGAACGTGTCAACTCGTGATGTTTTTAATTAAATATTCCTCAGAATATGAGGAATATTTAAAAAGTTTGTACAAACGTTATGTGTTGACCAATCTGACAGCACTAAAAGATTTTTGCTTCTTTCTATTACTATCGTTGAATGAAGATAACGATAACATAAAAAAAGTTAAGTTAGTGCATAACAAAATGAACACAAAAAAATAATTATTCTTTATTTTATTTGTTTATAAATACATAATTTTGTATTATACGTCCTTAAAAAATGCTGGGAACTACATTTTACGACAAATACGAGTATTTCAAAGCAATACATCTGGACGTCTATGCTTAGGTTATTTCGAAAGGACAGTAGGTATTTTCAACGAATTAAATTTTGATAGATTGGGCGCTACGACCATACATCAATACTTTTTAGTTTAATTAAAGATGCATATCACCTCTGTTCCAGCGGTACAGTGGAACAGAGGATAACTTGAACATATGAGGCTTTCTGAAAAAAAAATGGAATTTATTTATTTGCTGGATATGTGTGTTAGAAGTTATTACAAAAATATTTATTTATACCAACATATTCTACCACATTGTGGTGTGCAAATATTTTTTTCATTATTACTAATTATTATTTAGAATTATAAAATATTATATTTTATATTTAAACAAAATTTTAAAAATGAGATTAAGCTTTACCATAAGCTTTCATCGTTTCTAAATCTAGCTAGTACGGAGAAAAACGACGAAACAAACTCCTCGGCAACCAAAAACATTATTTGCTATGACATTATATTATGCAATAATTATATTAGAAAAAGAAACTGCAAAAAAATCGTTTACACTACAGAAAGTTTTACCTAACAATAAGCCAAATAGCTTCTTAAAATTTTTCTTTCTTAAATTGTTCTTTAGCTCTAGGTCGAGTAACAAAAATGAAATGAGTTTTTTTTTTCAATTTTCTACTAAAAACAACGATAAGGAAGATTAAATAAGTGTTTTGTTGCTAAAAGACAAGAATCCTATATCTATAAGATACCAAGACATTTGCCACCTGTCACATTGTGGAACTTTCAGTTTCTCCGAATTATCCCTATTATCCCTTCATAACTGCTGGTTTTAAATGAGTTCAGTTTAGATTTCTAAACCGAACCGAACTAAAGTCATGTGAAAATGTAGTTAAACAGTTATTATGAAGAGACAAATCGTAGATTGAAATCGATGGATTTTTTGGGAACGGGCCGTTAGTATTAATTAGTTAAGTTTTTAAATAGTGAGAGATTACTGGAGCATTTTGAAAGAGTTAACTACTACCAGGGGCTTAATATGTGTAATTAAGTTAAACCGACATTTGCCAAAATTGCCTGTGGTATTGGAATACTAACAAGTAGATGGGATTCCAGATGGTAAGATAATACGACATTGACCAACAATATTGTGTCAGAAAAGGGAAAGTGGTGGTATCTATCCGGACGCATCGTTGACTAACTCGACAGCCTACTTTTGAATAATACAGCAATTAAAATTATTGCCGAAAATTATACATCGAAAACAAAAAAAAATACAATGCGTAAGTTAAATAAACGAAATAAAAGGTTCCGTCTGTGGCGATAAAATGTCTAAAACAATAGGTACTTTAATCCAATTATTATTTAACTGTGGGCGGAGGGTTAAGGCGGATAATCCTAATGAGGTTTTATAAATAAAAATCTTAACCCTTGTGCAAAAGTGTATTCGTAAATAATTTATGATAATGACAAGTGGTATGTTACCAATGATATTCGCTCTTACTATTAAATCATAAATTATAGCATGATATTACTAAAACCTAAATAGTTTTTAGGGCAAACGAATTTAATCCATTTAATATAGAATATAAATTATCATAAATGTTCCACCACAACATGGAACTGACATTTGAAATGACTGACGATTATTTAAATTGACCTTCCCCTCTAACGACAAAAAAACACAAAACAAAATACACATTCGTAAGTGCACTTGAACTATAGCATCTTTAGAAACTCGACAAAACGGAATGTCATGATACCATTACTTACTTTGTGATCATTTAAGATGGACATTTTCAAGTCATGTTTTATGTAAACCAACGATTTACGTGTTTAACAAATATATGAACTGCAAAGCTACTTGCCAAAAATTTGATTTCAACTATTTGACGGAAAGATACGTCTTTATAAGTTCAACTCGTACCGTTGTCGGAAAAGACGAATTGTCGAAGTTAGCTATTGGAGTAGGCGTTAATAGTGCGTCGAAATGTAGAAGGGAGTACAAAGAATGGCGAAGAAGTTGTTTTGCATTATCTTAAGACCTTAGTCAAAAAACTACGTACACTCGCTCACCTTTGCTGGTTGATGTGCATATTAGATGTCAGTAAAAATTCTGGGTTAACACAGCCAATGACAGATGAAAACATTCGTATATTTTGTACAAATTATACGCACACGTTCGATTATTTCAGACTTCTTTTACTTTTTTTTAGTTTCATCAATTTTAATTTATCTGTACCCCTTTTATTCGTGAGGAAATCCTCATAGATACCCGCCACATTCGGGGGAGTGATGGGTTATGTCAGAGTCTTTCCCTTCGCCTAGTTCCGGAGCTGCGGGAACGCTTTCGCAAACATCCACAGCCCCAACTTGCCGTAACTCCACTTTGACCGGGCGGGTTAGATGGAAAGCCCGCCCCCTTCCTCCGCAGGCCTGCAAGCAGCCAACCCACGCAGGCCAAATGGCCCACTGCAATGTGTCCGTTCCTCGCGTCCCCTCTTGAGCAGAGAGGGGTACTGAGGAGCGGCCTTCCTGGTCCAATTGGTTTTGCCTGGGGTACTTAATCTGTACCCAGCACAATGAAGCGCAACCTCGATGATTTAAAACATACATATATTCTTTTAGGTTATAAGAATGATCATCAAGTTGAGATCAGGTAAAATATTGTATATGGGCTATCGTCGATAACCTCTATGAAATTATAACAATTCGTTTCCAAAATGTCTCCCGCTTTCATTGAGTTTGTCATATAAAATTCGACAAGAGCTCGATATGAGATTCATTCGCAAGTAGGACACGTACCATTTCAAGATCTCAACCGGCGTCTCGTGTTCTCGACTAAGATGCTATCTACCTTTGTGCGATTTTTTGTACAGAGCGTGTTTGAATGTGACACTCTAGAATATATTTTTAGAAGATGGAAATTGTTTTATGGGTTAGCTGAATAACGTGAAACTTACACTTATACTGTTTCCCGAGTTCTTCCTTTATTCGTGTTCTGGTCGCGGAGTTGGGCGGTGGGAACGCTAGTTAAGTTTGTCAGATTCTGTGTCATTTAAAGAATGTCATTTAAAAAAACTTGCCACGACAGTTACACTGCTTACGCAGAATTAGCAAAATAAAGGCTTATTTTGCATATATTACGCAAACAAAATCAATGGAATAACACTAAAACCCTGCAACAGTGACTAGTATTTGAGAATGTCCAAGTTTTGTTTTCTACTGCTGGTACTCTATATTTTTTACTCATAAGAAACAGAGAGCTGCATGCTGGAAAGCCGTTACTGCTGACAAGAGTTATTAATTATGAACGCAGTATAAGCAGCAATAATACTTACTTCAACTGTCCAAGGGAGCTTATTCCTAAAATAAACTGTACGTGTAAAGACAGGTGGTCAAAATCGAGCTGTTATAAAGGCCCAAGCATCAATTTCATGTTGATGGAAACCTGCATTTCGCCGTGTAGTGCGTGGTGAAATGCATTTCCAGATCTCAGTGTTTCAGTACTCAGCTCCGAAGTACTCGAAGTCTAGGGAAATCTAAACTCCTTCCAGGATTAAATTAAATCTCTTCTTTAACATTTCGTGCTGCAAAAGATTTAAATTTAATTCCTTAAACGAAATTTCTAAAGAATTAAATTTCACACGTTTTCAAAGAATAAATGAATAGCTATTTCCAGCTGAATGTAATTCCATCTTTTGACTACAACATAACTATAATCCATATGGCCTAATGGACAGGTGAGCTATGTACCTAAGTAAACTTAGATATATTATAGAAAAAAAAGGAAAGTTTAATGAAAATAACTAAGTTAATATAAATCTTATATTTAATGTTACCAATAGATCCAGCACCGTGTAGTAAGTATAGATCTAGTTAGATTTGTTAAATATTTTATAATAGAAGTTTATTCCGTTTAATAAAAAATACAGAAAGTGTTTGTTATTCTTTATTTAAATAATCTTTTTATCCATCTCTTTTAAAAATTAAGATATTTGCTCATATTGTAAAAAGGTAGGTAATATGCTATGCCCGTACTTCCTACTACAGAAAAATTTATTAATAGCACTTCTTTTTCATGTTTGACTCCAGTATTAAAAAAGGTTAAAAAGCGCCTTACTTATTTATACTATAAAAAAAAATAACTTGAGAATTCGTATCAACTATCGAATATTTTATAAGAGGAGGTAGCCAGTTGTTCATAAGTAACTATTGCAACGGAACATTACCATCTTGAGTGTTTGTTGAACTAGCCATCCTCCTTTACAATAACGTCAAAAGTATTATCAATTATAAAAATACGTAAATTTATGCAAAAATAAAAAACTCGCATTATGTTTTTCATGAAATAATCACTGCCAGAATTTCAAGTCCTAGGGGAAAACTAGTGTTCGTCAAAACCTCGTTAGTAAATGGCACAGTGCAGTGGGAGAAGTGAGCGAATGAGGTTGGCTACAGTTCAAAAGTTTTGTTTGCCCACTACAACCTTATTTCAATGATAATTGAATCATATACCTTATTCATTCATATTGCCGTAACATGAATCCCGTGAATCAAACATTTTAAATACAGACTACAAATCATTAGAATGTTTTAATAGGATAGAGAATGTGTATTTGATACTTACTTAACAAGTCACTGGTAGAAGCCGAACGTTATTTTATGTCACTGACACCATGATTTTGGCAAGATAATATGAGTTTTGGGACGAATAATTCGGATTAGTTTGATCGCTATGTCCAATCCTTGCTCCAAAAACTTGCTCTTCTTCAATCGGATTTAGAGGTTAGGGCAGCCGTAAATGTTTTATTATTATGTGATATAAGTGATGTTTATTTATTACACATGAGACAATATCACAATCCTGGATTGGCAACGCACATTACCTGCGTTTGTGTCTTTATTGTTTGATCTAAATAAAACATTTGTGTCATTTCCACTGCCATTTGCTACTGTCTAAATATTCTAAAAACCATCTAGAAGTTATTATATGTGATATGTTATAATAAGTTTTCATGCACCCGTGTCATATATTTCTTATAATCTCACCATGCTCCATATGAAAGCATACTCTTAAATATCCTCGTTTATAAAGTTACGGTGGCATTTATTATAAAATGTTCCTGGGAATTTGTCCACTTAAAAATGTTTATCATTTTGAAAGTTGTTTGCTATAAGTTAGAAAGTCAGCTTTTCAGGGTAAGTCTCGCGGGACCGGGAGGGTAGTTTGTTAGGATAAAGCTTTCAATGGGTTTACACTTTATTATCTTCACTTGTAGTTTACATAAATTTAGACGTCAATTATTACACTCCTAAATATAATATAAGCTAAAAGTAGTAATCATTGGTTCGTGTGGCGTAATTGTTATAGGGGTCTTTAATTTTTATTTTGCCTAAAGTCCCAATATGTGATAAGTAAGCCGTTAAAAAAGTATCGGTTCTTATTGTGGTTTCCGCAAAGTGATCATATTTATAAACTAATGGTGGGCAAAGTGTTTTAACAAAATATGAGTTACTTACCTAAAAGACACTAAAAACGCTTAGATCGCTAATAAATCCGAAAGGTACGAAAATAACGTAATAATAGATGATTTTTTTGTATTTTTGTAGCAGATTCTGTGGTCTAGTGGTCCAGGTGTTGGACTTGACTTCATAAGGTCACGGGTTTGATTCCCGGGTGGGGTAACAAAAATGAAAAGGTGGTTTTTCCAATCTAATATATAAAATTCTCGTGTGACGGTGTGCGTGATTGAACTCCTTCGAAACGGCTCTACAGATTTTCGTGAAATTTTGTGAGCATACTGAGTAGGTCTGAGAATCGGCCAACACCTATTTTTCATACCGCTAAGTGACAAGGTTGACTCAGCCCAAATTTTTTTTACTAAAATCACATTAAAAATACAGCAGAACAACGTCTGCCGGGTCAAATAGTTTTCGAATAAAAAAAATGTTGCCCGGGATTGGATGTATGCCCGGTTGGCAATAGGCTTGCCACCTATCACATTGTGGGACTTAGTAACTAGTATCTAGTAGATCTTGTAACCTCTCTCGACACATACAGAACACCGCCAGCCAAGTTCGTCACGATCGGTTCAGAAGATTTGACTTAAATTATGATTGTGAAATAGACAGACAGACACAATTTCAAATATGCTCACGATGCTGAAATACCAGTAGCAGCGATTCTTATTGAATTTAATTGTATTTTCAAATATTAAAGAAAACCATTGAATAAACATTAAAAATTTCAACTAGTCGGGCCAGCCTTTTAGTAGTTTAGTAGCAGATACAAGTATAGAAGAATTCATTAGACCTATTTAACCTGCTCATCTCTTACGAGCTGCCAGGCAGGGGCTCATAGGCTATTCCACAGAGGCAACCCGGATCAATAAAGGTCTCACAAATGGTATACTTTTTTACGAAAGATACTTATTTAACGTCCTTTTGCAGGTTAGCAAAGCTATATTAATTTGACGTTATATGCGATGTACATTTCTTACTATCAGAAAATTTGCATGCGTGTTAACTAACCTAACCTAAACCTAGTGTTGTAATAAAGTAAGTATCTTCACGGCCATATCCCCGCAGAGGTAGGCAGAGGTACAACCAAGGCACCCACGACGAGCCGAAGATACTAAGTCCCAAGTACAAGTAAGTGTTGTAATAGTATGAATAATATCAATATATTTAAATAAATTAAGTATATTACCTGGTAAAAATGGGCAAATTCTGGCTTAATATCGACCTCGGGCCGTGCGTTATTACCTTACAATTCATAAGTCCGACGGTTGATATTTTTGACGTGAGGCTGGTTCTGCCAATTAGTTCAAGAGCCAGGGCTCATTCATATCATTACCCTTTTCAAGAGCATTACTCGTATGTGCAATATCGTTGTAAATATCTACATGTATAAAATATAGTTTGTGTAAAATGTTCATTTCTTAACTACGTAACATGTGTATACTTACGTAACATGTATATATTATTAATTTTGTGGAGTTTCGAAGGAAAATTATTTGTCGAGTCATAATCGCGCATAGTATGGGTATAAATTCGATTTCCGTTTTCTGTCTATAGTATATATATATGCTTTGATCTTTAGAACTACGTTACGGAGTTTATTGCATTTTTCAATACATAGAGTGATTCTAGAAGAAGGTTTATATGTTTAATAACATAGAAGTTTGGCCACACACGAAGCTGGGACAGACTGCTAGTAAACTAAATTAAATCAATTTGAAGTTTACAGCATTTTTCACATTTGATCTTTAGAATTTTTGGTAATACTCGTACATGTGTTCACGCTTAGTCTCTTTCGAATTAGTCTGATGGTATCAAGTCCTAAATGCCAGGATCCTTTCAGGCCTACCTAGCTTCCTCCACATTCGTTACTCTTTTCGGACACCGGTTTTGGAAACTCTTTAACACAATCCACATTCACATTGTATCTGCTTAGTCAATTTTTCATCTATCATTCCTTCGACGAGACCGAACCATCGGCGCACGTTCTTTCTCATTTTTACAACACTTTATTTTAATCACACTCTGTCGAATCTCATTGTTGCGAATGCGATCAATTTTTATTATAGATCCAAATAATATCTAATATTTGAAAATATCCGTATTATTTGAAAAAGAGGTTTTTGCATTTTACAGCGCAACTCTTAAGAAAGGGTAGCAAAGTTCTAGATTAACATTCACCACCCTTCTCTCAATATTTCTAGAAAGATTCACAAAAATCCCTTTCTGAACAATACTAAAACTGAGGTTTTTAGTTCTAAACATTATAAAACAATGCATATTTGAACCATGAATGAGGAAACTTTTACTTCAATAGCGTTGGTTTAATACTAATTTAAGCTCTGATATCTAAATCGTGATTGGATGGAAGTTTGTTACTTCATTACTCCAAAATTGATAAGAATCAAACTTGGTTAAGCTAAACATTTAGTTAATTAATTTAATTCCCAACTGCATACCTTTTCTTCTAGAAAAATAAACAGAAAAGCTCGTGACCAAAGTCAGGAAACCAGCAAAGCGTATTACATCATTTACAAAATATATTATATTAAAACGTTCTAGAACTAAAAAGTGTTTAAATAATAATCTGTGATCCTGCCAGTTAGGTTCTATTAATAAATATGCTTGACCCGGCCGATGGATCACACCACATGTGACCTACAAACTTTTTATAATCTATGTCAGGAGTAAAATATATTCATTGATAATTTTTTTTTTTAAACAAGATGTTTTACTTGATTGGAGACAAAAATATTATAGTAGGTGTTAACCAGTCTTCTTTCTATTTTATAAAGTTTCCGCTCTCATGAAGGAATTACTTAAAAAGTAGGCTATGTTTAATATATTTTTCTTTACTTGTTTCTATACCAAATTTTACTCACAATAATTTATATTGTACGTTTTAATCACCAAAGTATACCAGACTAACAGGTAGTATTAAGTAACGCAACCACACTACCTGGTCCAACATTAAAACTTGCACGAACCACATTGCGACCACCGTATATATGCTGAAATGCTGTGCTACAGTAAGTGTGATAGATAATATGTAACTATTGCTGGATCATCTTATACCCTATGATGTACGATGGCTATAGTATGTGCGAATCAATCCGAACAAAACTAAAATATAGATCCTAAGCCAACACTATTTTGGTTAAACGTGAATAAACACATGTTATCACAAATGTTCGGAATTCTGACCGCTCGATTGGTAAACTCTCAAAACTTTTAGGATTCAACCTGATGGCTTGGAAACGCTACATTGTTGGGCTTCAATGAATTTTGACCTGAAGTGGTAAGAGGTATAGGTAAACTAATTACCAATCGATTTCAAGTAAAAACAAAACCTCACACAACTCTGATGAAACTATTTATTAGTCTTAGTTGAAAAAAATACTTTTAATGAAGTATAGTATATGTTGTTTCATATCTTCATTTACGTTAAAATAGGTCAAAAATCGTCCAGATATAAACTATTGTCTGAAAAAAAGATTGAAACATGATTGAAACATAAGTTCAAAAGACATTTCAAACACACTCCAATAACTCTTTGAAGAATATTCATATCGATATTTACGTCTTTGTGATACGTAATAAACTGATATCATATAAAACCCCTTCCTTCATTCTTTGTGAAGGGAAAAAATCCATACAAATCCAGGACACCGTCGACAAAACTCGTGTAAATATAATAAAAGTCTTCAGATGATTGATTGTCCTAAAGTGCTGAGATAAAAAGATTTCGCGGAAAACGGAGTTTTTTGGGAGATCCTATTTTTACGACGGTCACCTGATATGGGCTTACTCCGTATAATAAAGTGAGATAGATACGCTTCTCTTGATTAGGAGTGACGAGACTCGAAGAAATACATTTATAATGTAATGGTTGGTTAACATGAAGGTCAGGTTTTTGTGTGACTGGTTGCGTTGTTTTTGATTCTTCAAATTATCTGCTACCTTCTCCCTTACGAATATCAATAAAAAAAAAACCGTCTAAGATTTTTTTTATGTTTTTTGTATATTTAAAATGTTAAATGAATTTGATATTCATTCACGTTTTAACGCCTGAATCCATCGTACCGAAACTTACGATGAAGCAAGATTAGAAAAAATAGTCAAATATCGTGGGTAGGTGTGTCAATAGACTTATAAGAAGAAATGCCAATGCCTCTAAGAGCCCCGAGAATGAGAAATTAAATTTCTAGTTTTTACGATCAGGATTAAATGATAATGATGATATTATATTCCGATGAATAAGGCTACCATCACTTAGATTGCTCACCAGTGCTCTTAAGATTATACGTCTAAAAAATTATCACTATTTGATGGTAATTTTGGTCATTTCAATTACACTTTCTTTGGATGGCGAACGTAAAGTCGAACGCTGAAAAAGAACATTTTACATACTATTTAATACGTTCTATATCAATATAAATTCAAAGGCCACGACTTACAAGTTTTATTGTTTTTCCTTGGTGAATACTGATAGAGACCTTAACATGAGGCACTTTTATAGAGGTCCATCTTATTGAGTTTATTACTTGGAATAAGCTCGTAATTCAGCAAAGTGACGTGGATCGCGCTCGAGATTAGTCACAATGTTTTTATGTGACTTTGTAAAATAAGTCAGTTTTAATAGCTCAGAATTTTAACTGTTGTACATATATATGTATATTAAACGAGTTTTATCTAAACATTTGGCCCATTTCTGTTATATGTTTGAATCAATATATCACAGAGCTACAGAACTTTTAGAACATCACATGACGAAGCAATAGTAATATACGTGAAGCAGACCCTTTTACAAAAATATAAAAGTTTAACCTATACGGTTTAAACATCACTCGAATAGATGAAACTACCAAACAAATTCCAACTCGTGGTTTAAAATACATAATAGAAAAATGTACATATTTCAAAACAAAATGGAGCAAGCTCGTACGTGTGCTATTTTCGCATTTTGGCACTGAACATGAAATATTCCGCACAAAAGACAAATGATTTCTCTGAGCCGAAAAAAGCAGATATCATTTTTCTATTGTACGTCAGAATGACAGCGGCGAATCCCTCGTTTCATTATCATGTTCTAAATAAGTGGTTTCGCTGGCCGGTTTTGAATTTTCCACGGCCCCGTTATAGCGATTTGGATTTTAATTAAAAGTTTGAAACTTCACTTCAATTATGTTTTTTAAATCAGGTATCCCAAACCTTACAGTAAATTTTAACTGCGAAGCTTTGAAGAGCTTGAGTTTTCATTAGTGGGCTTATTAGAGTTAAGCTTTTTGTCCTCAATAGATACTCCTTATGATTGACGTTAGTCCCCGTTGCTAATAACATTTAAGCGTAGACACTTTTGATCTAAGACAAGCTAAAGTTAAATTGGTCGAAATAATTGTAATTATAAGTTATTCAATATAAATTATTAAAATATAATGTTCCAACATTATTAAGGTTCTGTTGTTAATTCTCTTTTTGATAACAACGCCATAGACCAACTACTTTTTTCCAAACTTTGATGATGATTGTTTATTGACCACATTTTGTTGGCCATCTGTGATATTATATCGTTATCAATGTTTTTGTCTGTGTGTATTATAGTATATGAAATGTTTTATTTATTGATTTAATTCACTTTACAAGATATATTATTGAAAGATTTTAGCATTATGTGCTTATCCTACTCATATTTTTCGCAATTTTCGTAAATTTGGGTCCAAAGTTTTTGCTTAACGTATTAATATTATGATGATCTAAAATACAAAACAAAAAGTGACAAAAAGTAGTAAATAAATTGAGTAGGAATTTGTTCTGTTTTAAATTATAATTTTCACATTGCCAAGTTTTCGCAACACATGGCGGTGTGCTTGATATTCACAATACTCATATCTTTCCTCCAACTTCAATATAAGATCAGTTATCAAACTTCATCCGACGCTAAGTCCCGATCTTTAACTCAACCATCTAGTACAGTTAATTACTTTAGAAGTTGTGAACGAGATCGCTCAAACGCTTGTGGATGAATCTTCTGTAATTGTTTATAATTTTTAAGATATTATAGCGAACAAACTTGGTAATGCACAAAAGATTAAACTTTTATTATCTTAATTCTAGATTAACTATTTACATTAAAGAGATTTTTTTCTGTTTAACAAATGAAGCATTTGACGTACAATGTTTTTGTCAAGTTTTTGCGTAGGTGTAAGTTTACTGGCTTTTTGTACCACGTCGATATATATGATTCTAAAAAGTTTCATTTAAATTTCTTGACGACTTCATGAGACTGTACAACCGTAGTTTTTTTTATTTTCTTATAAAAACAACGATGTATGGGATTGGATAAGTGTCCACTTGATGATAAGCTAGCCAACTATCACATTGGTGCCGATTCGCTTGGTACAAACTAGTCTAAAATTAGATTTAGAGCTGTCTAATCACGTTTGGTATTCTGCTGTACACATCTAAACTAAAATTTTAGCTTGACAGATCTAAAACATTTTAGTCGTTCAATTTAGGTTTTTCGTATTCTGATGTGCATGTTTTATGTCAAATTTCACTTAAAATTACAAATGTCACTTAAATTTTAGAGCGATTTTTTAGAAGACGATTAAACTTAGTTTCCATATAAACTACTCTTGTTTTATTACAATTGATTGTTAAGTTATCTTAGGGTAGCAGAAAGTAGCCCTATGATGAAAATAG
>NJDC01001428.1:342578-355795 GCA_002245475.1 Calephelis virginiensis
CACCTCCAAATTGGAGGTTACACCGATATTAAAATTAATTCGTGAAATTACTGCATCAGTGACAAAAAGTAGTAAATAAATTGAGTAGGAATTTGTTCTGTTTTAAATTATAATTTTCACATTGCCAAGTTTTCGCAACACACGGCGGTGTGCTTGATATTCACAATACTGATATCTTTCCTCCAACTTCAATATAAGATCAGTGATCAAACTTCATCCGACGCTAAGTCCCGATCTTTAACTCAACCATCTAGTACAGTTAATTACTTTAGAAGTTGTGAACGAGATCGCTCAAACGCTTGTGGATGAATCTTCTGTAATTGTTTTTAATTTTTAAGATATTATAGCGAACAAACTTGGTAATGCACAAAAGCTTAAACTTTTATTATCTTAATTCTAGATTAACTATTTACATTAATGAGATTTTTTTCTGTCTAACAAATGAAGCATTTGACGTACAATGTTTTTGTAAAGTTTTTGCGTAGGTGTAAGTTTACTGGCTTTTTGTACCACGTCGATGTATGTGATTCTGAAAAGTTTCATTTAAATTTCTTGAGAACTTCATGAGACTGTCCAACCGTAGTTTTTTTTTTATTTTCTTATAAAAACAACGATGCATGGGATTGGATAAGTGTCCAGTTGATGATAAGCTAGCCAACTATCACATCTACAACCCTACAGGCTAAGTGTTGTGGGTTAATCATGGGCACCTTGGTAGTGCTCTTCGGGGTTACGAAGTGGATATATTTCCGTTTTTCCTTTCGATCAGAAAGGTAGTGTAGGAAGACCAAAAATTAGAATTTGTACATATAGGTACATTTCTTTATTTGCCGGACAAAAATATATTGCTTCATCTTCATTTGAGAAAATTTAATTTATATATTTATATTAATCGCCAAAGTAACAGCAAAGGTCTTTGGCTGAACTTGAATAGTATTTTTTTATATTTTTTTTTAATTGGGAAAATATATGTGTCAGTATCCGGAACATTCATATGAAATTTATTATCAGTAAATATTATAAGATAACCTTATATTTCTACGTCATAATACTATACAAATGGTATTTGACGCTGTCGAAAAAAATTGTTTGCAGTTTTAATGATTACTAAATTTTGTGTAAACATTTACTTTAGATTAAATTAGCTAAATTAATGACTTTTCGTACATTTTTTTCAGTCAAAGTAACCAAGTATTCAAGTATTCAAGAACATTTTTTTCGGTTTTGCTAAATCATGTAACTTAAAGCTTAAACAAAATATAAAACTTATATTAATAGCAAATGCTGAACAACGCAAAAACATATCATTACGCCAGTGTCATGAAATATACTCGAAGAAAAACATCGACAACATAAGCATTTAATGCTTACGTTGATTTAATTTCACAATCATGATTTAAACTTCAAATCATAACTAATCGCGAAGTACCTAATCGAAACCAAACCGTTCTTTTTACAGTGGATTGGTAAATCCAATTCAGATTAAGTAAGTTATATTGGCGGGCCGTTCCAATAGCGCACATGTCCAAAGTCAATTCAAATTACAAGTATTTCATTTAACCATTGATCGTATAACCTCGCCCTAGACCACAATATTGCTAACTTGGTAAGCTACACACGAAAATAGAATATGTTACGAGCAGCGACAGTAACAATTTGCTTGTTCGAGTTTAATCGGCAACAGCTATGTCGCTCGATGTATTTCCGGATACAGCTTTTAAATTAACCGTCCGTTTTTATCACGGTCGAGTAAACTCCTGGCAGCCTTTGGCGGACGTAATTATGTTTATATTTAATTTAATAACGAATAATTTCTGAAGTAATCGTTTAATCTGTTTAACAAATTATTATTAGACACTGTTGCAGTTGCAGCTTCTGGACGATTCAGATCGCAAACACAGACATAATGTTATTAGTATTTACTATTTATATACTTTTATTTTATATATTTACCCCGTGTTGATCAGGCTCCTTTAAGTAGAATAGACCATCTATCTGCCTTTCTACTAGTCAGCTCATAATAGGCGAGCAAGAGTTAAAATATAGGTATAGTGGTTGGCGGTATAGTGGCGGTATAGTTGGGATCCATCGACTTACTTATTCCTGCCGCCATAATGACTCGATCATGTTCCGGTCCGGAAGGTTGAGTAGACAGTAGGTCCAACATTCCGGCCATAGGAAATCTGTGGTGTAACATCTATCATCACAGATCACGGGTGTTTCTTACCATGAGGTCTTCTCCATGTCCTTGTTCACTGACCAATCATATAAAAAAAATATTAGGTCCGTTTACATAAAGTCGATTTTAATATACAAGTTACTTTTCTTAATTCAGCGTTGTACGGTAAATATCATCAATCTTCTTTTTACTGACTATAAAAAGAAGGGGTTTTTAGTATAATAACAAAATATAATAATATTTAAGTTTGAGTGTTAAAAGATTTCTCTGACATTTTAAAACGATTTTGAAAAATCTTTCTTTATTAAAAAGAATGTACTTCCGCGGCGGTTCCATTACCATCAACTCTAGATGTCAAGATGGGATCCCAGGGAAGTCAAAGAAAATACTTTTTGTGTAGGTACTTTGACGACATGGGTAATATTGAAACAGAAGTCGATATTTCACAGTTTTACTGTACTTAAATATGTTATTTAATTCGTCATGTAGGAAACCGGTATCAAAACTACGACTCTCGTACGAAAGAAGAACATAGTATTCGTCTTCATAATACATTGCAATCCACTACTCAATGTCAATAACCTGTTTTATATATACAGTCTATTCACTAAAACGAAAACACTAGTTGATATTTTATAGGATATTCTACTATATAGAACCAAAAACTTTCTCAACATGCATAAGGTACATTGTGGCTACGCAGATATAAATCAAGCACGAATAGTATACTCATATTATTTAACCCAACTAAGTTTGTTTCACGTTTAATGGCTGAACTTAAAAATCTTCTAATGAATGTATTTTCAACATAAAAATATATTTCCCAGTACTCTTAACAGCTGCATAACATTTTAAAACTGAGAAATATAAATCATTCTCGGGATTCCGAGTTAGTTCCCTTTGTATGCATTAGGTATTAAATAAACGTAATCTGGAATTAGACCAGAATAATTGATATAAAACCTCTTGTACTATATTTCACTGTTAATAAAATGTTATTCAATGCAAGCTTTTGTAATAGCTTTCATAGAAATGCTGAGTTTATGAGCAATTACATATTTTTGTTTGTACGATGTAAGAAGTTTTTTTTAAATAGTAAATTGTATGCTGTTAATTTCGTTTTATTAAAATTAATCGTTTGAAGCTCTTTTTTATAATATGGTGAGAAGAATCGCGTCTGTGGTCTAGCGGTCCGGGTGTTGGACTTGACTTCATGAGGTCCCGGGTTCGAATCCCGGGTCGGCCAACACAAAGAAAATTGGATTTTTCCAATTTTCTAATAAAAAAATGTTGGTCGGGATTGGAAATGTGCCCGGTTGGCGATAGGCTTGCCACCTATCACATTGCGGGACTTAATGTCTTCGGCTAGTCGTGGGTGCCTTGGTTGTATCTCTGCCTACCTCTTCGGGGATATGGGCGTGAAGATACTTTTTTTTGGTTACATTTTTTTCGCGGTACATACATACGTATCTTCACGCCAAGTCCCTTGCTGGGTAGGCAGAGAATATCGAGTGCCAGACCTCACGATCCTGACAAACCTGTCTTGCTTCCTTCACATTCATAACCCTTTTCATACAAACACACCGGTTTCGGAGACTCTTGACACCACCCTCGGATAATTACTAAAAGTATAAATTAGGGTTAATTGATTACCGGAACTTCAGCAATACTAGTGTAATAAGTTTAGTTCCTTTTTGGCATCAGTTTGCAGCATTGAGCTGTTTTCATCGATCAACAATGAATTTTAATTATTTATTATTTTTCGAATGCTGTGGTTGTTTGGAATGTAATATTATCAAATAAGTTATGTCGATATCTATATCGATCCCATAAGAAACAGAATTGTTCATATATTCGACTACTATATTTTCTACCTCTCAAAGCTAGTTTGATGTGTATTTATATTTATTTAGTTCAAGTTATGATACTATTTAATTTATAAAAAACCTGGTAATAAAGGAGGCTATCAATACGACTGCACGTTTTTTATATATTTGTTACGCGTTTACTCGGTCTAGAACATAAGTGAAGTATTCATGAATAAGTGAATGTATCGTGTTATTCGTAATTGCCACGTAATCTCATTAAATGTTGCCAATGTGCAGTCACATTTTACGTTAAAAAAAAGGTTTTTCCTGTTATTTAAAATGTTGTGTAAATTTAAATAAAACCATCGTAAAAGTTAACCCACTAAATGTTAACTACAACTATTAGTGAATTTTCCAATAATCAATGGAGTGTGTCAACGATTATGAGAACGCTTTGATGAAATTAAAGCTTCAGCGCTAATAGTTTCAGTATAAACATGGCAAGTATCCGTAAATAGGTTTTCTTTATACAGTTTTTTTTTACTTTTGTTTTACTAATAATAAGCACATTCAAGTCTCCAACGCTAAACTGTTTTTTTTTGTATTAATATTTAGGCATGAATTATGACTTGTAAATCATTTTCGCATCTGATTGTTGACAGTAGACATTATAGAACTTATACAAGCATATTACATGAATTCAAATTAAATGAAAAATAAATTTACTATAGAAATATGGAATTGTCCTATATCTTGATATGCAAACATTTTCTTAAGTAATCTTCTTTAGTTTGATATTGAGAGAGAATCTAGAAAATCTTACTCAGTGTAATGAGTTAACGTTCAAAATAAAGTTCCGACAGTAATAATGAATAATATAATTATATCAATAATAAGAGGTGACAAAATGGTTGTCATCTTGGGCTTGACATAGAATGGCAACCAAACAGATGAAATTCCTACTATTTAGCTAGCTGGTATATGCACGGCAACTAGTAAGTGATCATTGCCTTGTAATGAAAACACACTGTATCTAAAAAAATAGAAATTAACGTTTTCTTACTCAGAAAATTGGCAATTATCTTGGGGGCACATGCATTTTTTTATGTTTTATCTATAAATCAGTATCTATACAGGCGTTGAGAAAGAAGAGAGACGTGTACACATGTTTTAGTTGGATTCAATAAAAAAATCTGAAAGATACAGAGACTTTGGTCGACTTATTGGTCCGGTTTCACTTAGTAGCATAGACCATCTGCCTCTCTGCTAGACATCTTGTAAGAGGCGAGCACTGGTTAAAATATAAGTCATCACTAACAAGTTCGTCTCCGGCGCCAGTAGTATAGCCGGTAGACTTGCACGATTAGCCTTATATTCTGACCGCAGAACAGCGACGCTTCTGCAACCTCTACGGTGTCTACTATAAGCCACGGTTACCGCCAGGAAAGCCATGTGTTTATTCGTGGACCTTTCACATAAAAAAAACTCTCTCACATTGGACAACGTTGGAGAACAAACTGCGCGACTTCAGTCTGGTTATGTTACGATAAAAACACTGTATTCAGAATCATAATCAGAAAAAACTTTATTCACAGACCATATAATTGTCACTTGTACACGTCGACATTTTTATAAATTATTTCATAAATTATTGTGACTTCAGTTTTAAAAAAACAGATCCTTACTTTTATAACATAATATAGTGCATGCACATTGAACGAATATTTAAAAAGTTTCGAATTAAAAATAACCAATTATTTTTTGAATTGTACTTATAGATACAGTATACTGTCTTGGTACGGTAGATCAGTGGCTGCACAACTTAAGCTACAAAGTAACAGCTCCGACTGTAGTATTAAATCTTTGCGACTTGCGAGTTATTACATAGCTCTAACATCTAGTTTGATAGACTATAACAGTAAAATAATCAAGTACCTATCCGAATTACTAGAATATTTACCGCATTTTAATGTTAAAAAACAATTCACAAATTTTTTGTCACTCCGTCTTCTGAGCAACGTCGTAAACAGCTAAACAACTGAAAAACTTTCACGGGCAGATTTTTTATCCCTCTCCTTGAAGAGGTTCTCACGGGGGAGCCAAGTATTAGTAAAACACGTTTGGGAACGCGAGCTGCTGATAATCGTGTAATAAGATTGTAAAAGCTAAGTCCGTTAAGCAGATTTCACTCGAAGTTTGACATGCCGGCTGTACGTTTACACTTGAACAATCCATTTAAAAAGCAATCAAACCCTTTTTACTTTCCTAACAAAAAAGATACGACAGTTACGAAGATAGAGTCTTTGAAATCGTTTCGTGGTTTACTCAACTTTAATTTAATGTGGGTTTATATACCCACATTACTATGTATTTTTGTATATATTATTGAATAAATAAAGCAATTTACATATTACTAGCGCGTTGGTACTTTTGGTTTTCACGTCATTGTTTTTGGTGTTCTTCGTTTGATTTGATTTTATCTTGAGAGTATTTTTTTAAATCGTGTAATTGAAAAGTCTTGTTTAGTTGACGTGAAGACATAAGCTTCACACCAACTGCCTTTTAAGCAGAGAGTATCAAGAGCCAAATCTCACGATCCTTGCAGACTGGCTTCCTCCACATTCATTCCCAATCTTTCCAATATTACGAATTAAGAATGCAGTCAGGAAGTACACCACAGATTTTTCGTAACGCTCTAATGTTGACCAAATGGTTCCTATTGTCATGATTTTTCTGACATACCCAACTCTCGATTCCACCCAGCAACGTTGGGTTAGCCATAGATTTATGCAAAGTGACACTAGCAACTTTTTGAATCATTCGAAACCTCCTTTGAAATAGCTTACCTAGCGCTCTATTCCCAGCACACAATCTCTGCTAATAGCACAACCAAGATATAAAATTTTGTTCACTTGTTCCAGCACTACATCATCATCTACAAATGTAACATTCGTTCTATCTAAATATCTTTCAAATACCATTATTTTTGTTTTCTTTGCATTTTAATGTAATCCTCTTTCTTTACAATCGCCTTTTATAATTGTGACAAGTGTTTACAACTGAGATGGTGTAGAGCCCAAAACTACAGCATCATTTGCATAAAATATACAGTTAACCACTTGGTCATCCATATAAATTCCCAAATTCGTATATTTTAAGATCAGAAGACACTTAAATATAAATTAAACAAACGTCCTGACAACACACAGCCCTGTTTGATGACAACGTTGACATCAAACCAAAGCAATATGTTGCCTGCCCCCCGAATACTTACTTTAAAATCTAATACATATACTGCACAACACACAGTAGGGACCCGTCTATCCTATAATGCGGCAAAATGTACCAAAGTTCCTTAAGTACAACCCTATCAAACGCTTTTTTGAGATCCACAAAACCACGAAAAACCCTTAAGCCCACAGACAAATGCTCCTCTATGATACTGTGGAGCAAAAACACCTGATCGGCACTACCTCTTCCAGACCAAAAACCGCCTTGAGCCTTCTTCAATTTTCCATAGGACATCCCTCGCATTCTCCTTGCATCTATTTTTCCATAAATTTTTGACGCTAAACTGATCAAATTGATGGCCTTGTTACTAGCGCAGTCCATGCATTAACCCTTGCCTTTATATAAGGGCATGACGAACGCACGCTATCGCTTCTTCTTCCGTCTTCGGGTACTCTGCTGGTACTCGAATTTTTCTACAAAGGACCCAGAAAAAGTCCCAGACTGCAGGACTACCACGATTGATCGTCTCAGCTGTAACCATACATATCAACACCCACAGCCGTACTATATTTCAAACTTTTGATTTCCCACTCAATTTCTACGATGACTGGGAAAGACTGTTTGCGACTACCAAAATAGCCATCTAGTATAAAGACAATTATTGATGATTTTACACCGCACACATCAGTAACCTCGTTTTCTAGATGTCTTATTTAGACAGCTTGTTACATAGTGTAACGAAATCCACGTTGTATTGTAGCGTTAATTGTAATTTTCATTTCACTAATCTATGTTGCTGTAACCAGTTTTTTTTATCAACAAATCTAGTTACAGTTTTATTGTAATAACAAAAATACAACACTTTTATCGTTTCGCATAACCTAATACTTCTTTACAATTTTTTCTGTTTTATAACCGTCTGCAAAAGAAATAACTTTAACTCGATTGTATGTTTCTTTCATATGTTTATAACGCGATTACTCGGTCAATAACGATAAATTATTTTTTGGAAGAAGTCTCATATAAGTTTGATCACGATCCGACAAGTGGTATTTGAGTATTTTCATGTATCTCCACAAAATAGTGGAGAAGTGTCACTATATGTCACTAGCTGGATCATAAAATCTGTATGGGAACATCTTGAAATTTCAAATCTAAAAAGAAAAAAAATAGAAAAGAATAATGTTTCTAAAAAGTATGATCAAATCGCGACATGGTTATAAAATTGATATCTGTTTTTTTTCTGTTTCAGTCCACTTAAATCAATTACTACTTGTATCTACCAACTTACGTTTTAACATCTTGGTACAACAATTATACTTGTTATCCTTCCCACCAAACTCGGCGAGTGTGGCGAACACTAGCTTTATGGTAGCACTTTTTAGAAAACCGGTCATCTCAAAATCTTATCACTTTATATTGATCACAGTATTGATTAGAAATTCCTTTACTACTTTGTATTCATGTGTTCTTTACAGACGTAAACACAGCCTACGACTAAAAATATCTTTACGCGACAAAAATAGCTGTGTGTAGGAGATATAAACCTTGGCGCAAATGGAATAATAAACCTTTCATTTTTATGAGGAACCGAGCCGTGGTAGTTAATGCTAAGTGACGTCTTCTATATTGCAGTTATCCTGAGTTTTACGAGAAAAGTTTCACCCACTGGAAGGTCCCTGGATTTGAAACTACGCGTTGCTCACGGCTTTTCGCGCGCCGCTTCAAACTGGGGCTTCTGTTAATTAAAGCGAACTATTAACCTATCTTCAGTTTTTGAAAATTTTAAAGGATACTTATTTTTTATGATTTTGTGTTATATTAAGAGTAAATATAGTCCACTTTTTTGACGAGTAAATATAGTCCATATACAAGTAACTAAACAGATATTTTTTCAGTCAACCGGATATATTATTTAGCATTTTGTTTAAGTGTTTGTGAGGATCCCCTACGTAAAGTAATCCACTTTTATATTTTTTTAATTATATATACGAGATGCTCACGATGTATTTTTATTTTGTATGTCGATATTTTGGTCTAGTTGCATAGTTGTATCGATAAACAAAATAAAAACATGTCGTGGGTATCCTGTATAAATATTTTAAAATAAAAAAGTTGAGAGGTGTCAAGGGACACCCGGATAGAACGAAGTTCTCTCTACCCTCCTTTCTCTCTCAATCTCTATAAATCTCTATCTTTATCTCTCTTATAGAGACAGACAGAGAAACATAAAAAAAATAAAAAAAACAAACATGCGCAATCCGCAAAGCTTACAATAGCTTACTATAGCAAAAAGTGTCGTGACAACTTTTCGTAAGAATTTTTTCCGTCTAGCCTCCTTTCACAACGCGCAATAAGGATACGCGATAGTTTTAATTTAAAATCCAGTCCACCTCATATCCGACCAAACAGCTGGCAAGAGATGAACACAGGTCAATTAGTTCATTACCAATAAGAACATTAGTTGTAGATAGCTGTGTAGCAAATAACCTGTGTAGAGATTCAAAGTCTTACATATTACTATCGACACAATGTGAACGTCTATCACTGTCGAGTTCCAGTTCAGAGGATAGGGTTGGCTATTTGACTTGCATATTAATCCTAGCTCCTCCGTCTACTAGAAAATGTATTTTAGGTAGTCATCTGTAAGTACAAGTTTTAGCAAATAATATATAAAGTACCATTATACTTTACTTATTAATTCATAAGTTTGTTTAAATAAAAAAAAAAAAAGTGATACATGCAAGTAATGGGAAATAAAAAAACGAGTTTTTATGTCAGGTGAATATTTTAGTATCCTGCCTTCACACTGTAAATTTAAATTAATACAACATTTCAATTTATTGCCTACCTAGTAGAAGCGGTGCTGTCAGCCTCGCCCACCTCCTTTTTTTGGAACTTCCAGAAAACGGCAGCTTTTACTATTCCTGTCACTCCTTCCACTTTTTTTTTATTTTCGTGGGGAAACCCATCATGGATACCCGCCACTTTCGGTTGAAGTGGCGGGTTATATCAGACGTCTACTGACTAAAACCCCGCGATGTCCACTCCTTCGCCAGGTACCAGGGCTGCGGGAACTTTTCATACACAGATCGCTAGATCTTGCGATCTCCATCAGGCGGCCCACTCAACAAAAGGCCGCAAACCGTCAGAAGTGGTGCACGGAGACACAGCGTGCACCACTTCGGGGGTTCCAGCGGCGGCAGGCACCCCCGTACCTGCAGCAACCCCATCTCGACCGGGTGGGCTATGGATGGAAAGCCCGTCCCCCTTTTCCGCAGGCCTGGAAGCCGCCAATACATGTGGGCCCGAGGGCCCACCACCCTATGTGCGCTCCTTGTGTCCCCTCTTGGACAGAGAGGGGTACTGAGGAGCACCCTCCCTGGTCCGAATTAGTTTCACCGGGGTCCCGACTCGAACCCAGTTACTCAGCCCTCCCGCCACGACAAGGGTCGGGCCCTTCGGGGGGTCTTTCCACTTAACATCTTATATACATAGTGTCAAAAGTTGTAGACGCTTCGGAAATAGCAGTTTATCTAGATCAGCATAAAACAAAAACCCATCGGTGTTAGGACAGCGACACCGCCATCATATCTATGGAGTCAGTAAATAGCAGCGAATCCTGGTTGACGGGGAGTTTGTTTTGCCGTTTCTTCTCCTGACTGGCTAGGTTTGAAACGCTGGTAGCTTATGATAGTTAGTTTGTATACCTAATCAAATTTTATAATTTTGTTTAAATATTAAAAAAATAATATTATAAATCTAAATAATAAATTTATTGTAATTTTAAAAATATTTTCACACCTCAATGTGGTAGAATATGTTGGTATCAACAAATATCTTTTGTAACAGCTTCTGACACACATATTCAGCAAAAAATAAATTTCATTTTTATATTCATTTCAGTTTTCATTTTCATGGTTTTCTCTTACTACCAGAAGAGGTGCGCCCTAATCGATAGCTTAACCTATAAAACGACGTAAATAAACTTGCTAAACCCGACCAACTTTTTTAACTGCTTAACTGCTTAACCCACCAATGTTCGTCTGATGCAGTAGAATGTTGATAATAAAGCATTCTCTGTATATGTCTACATGTTCCTACCTGCTACCATACCACAATACAACATGCTATGCTACTATACTACAAAACGCTATCACGCACCTTTACCAGCAACCAGAACACAATACTTTGGGCCATGGAAATATGAAGACAGACAATAGACTGAGACACCAATCACGAAAATGGTCCTATCTGCAATTTAGTAAATTATTATTATTAAAGTTGTTCGTCTATCTCCAGAATGAATAGAATTAAGTCTAAGAGTGGTGATATTCTTACAAGCATGCATGACGTGTTAAAACGGTGGAGTGAATTTTATGAAGATATGTATCAATGTGCCCAAGATGCTGCCGCTGGGTCCGAGTAATCAAATGACTCGGAAATAGCGGAGGCATCTGACGGCATTATGATGGAAGAAGTTGAATGGGCGATAAGAAGTATGAAATATGGTAAGGCTGCGGGAGTAGATATGGTTACAGCTGAGATGATCAAACTTGATGGTCCTGCCGTCCGGGTCTCTTTCTGGGTTCTTTATAACAAGTGTTGGAAGACCGGCAGAGTACCCGAAGACTGGCGACGTGCGGTCATCGTGCCCTTGTATAAAGGCAAGGGTTCACGTATGGACTGTACGAGTTACAGGGCCATTAGTTTGATCAGTTTAGCATCAAAGTGTATGGAAAAATAGTTGAAAGGACGATGCAAGCGATGTCCGATGGAACATTGTGGGAGGCTCAAGGCGGTTTCAGGTCTGGAAGATGATGTACGGATCAAGTGTTTTCACTCCGCAACATTGTAGAGAAGCATCTGGCTGTTGGTCAGAAGGTTTTCTGCGGTTTTGTGGATCTCGAAAAAGCGTTTGATAGGGTTGTACGTAAGGAACTT
This sequence comes from Calephelis virginiensis, assembly GCA_002245475.1. Classification (NCBI taxonomy): domain Eukaryota; kingdom Metazoa; phylum Arthropoda; class Insecta; order Lepidoptera; family Riodinidae; genus Calephelis; species Calephelis virginiensis. Next base: position 354,741 of record NJDC01001428.1, read on the forward strand.
TTGGACAATTTGCCAGATTATGGGATAGTCGGATCTCTGCTGCGTGCGGTGCAGTTAATGTATTTAGACTGTAAAGCATGCGTGCGGGTGGATGGCAACATATCGCCTTGGTTTGATGTTAATATTGGCGTCAAGTAGGATTGTGTGTTGTCAGCGCGCTTGTTTATCTTATATTTGGACAAATGTCTTTAAAGGCTAAGATCATTGAATGTGGGAATGCGTATGGGTGACCAAGTGGTGAACTGCCTGCTTTATGCAGACGATGCTGTACTTTTGGGCTCTATACCATCTGAGCTGCAAACACTGGTCACAGTTATGGAAGGAGATTGTAAAGAAAGGAGCTTACATTTGAATGTGATGAAAACCAAAATAATGGTGTTTGAAAGAGACGTAGCCAGAACGGATGTAAGAGTTTTGGTTGATGATGTAGTGCTGGAACAAGTGAATGAAATTGTAGATCTTGGTTGTGCTTTTAGCAGGGATGGAAGGTACACCGCGGATGTAGAGAGGAGAGTGAGTGCAGGGAAAAATGTGAATGGAGGGTAAGCTATTCCAAAGCGAGATTTTGGGTCAAAAAGCTAGACTCGCTTTGCATAATTCTGTGCTTATTCGAACGTCGTTGTATGGAAGCGAGAGTTGGCTATGTCAGAAAGAGCATGAAAGTAGGATAAATGCGGTCGAAATGAGAGCACTACGGAAAATCTGTGGTGTAACGCTCGCTGAACGCATTCGTAACAGTGAGATCCGAGAAAGAGTGGGATTGAGAGAAAGTGTTGGTCTTAAAATGCGAAAGGGTATGCTCCGCTGGTTCGGTCATGTGGGAAGAATGACAGATGAAAGATTGACAAAGCAAATAGACAATGCGAATGTGGATGGATGTAGGTACCCGGGGAGACCAAGGCTGACATTTCACCATGAGATCAATCGGATATTATCCGAGGGTGGTGTCAAGAGTCTCCGAAACTGGCGTGTTTGTATGAAAAGGGTTGTGAATGTGTAGGAAGCAAGACAGGTTTGTCAGGATCGTGAGGTCTGGCACTCGATACTCTCTGCCT